>CAEGAE010012842.1:0-46492 GCA_903067095.1 Girardinus metallicus | reverse complement strand
GTGTTGTTAGCTGTGGATATATTCTTCCTGGAAGAACTTGGATCCTTTCACACGTTTGTTGGGCGAATTCGCCGCTGCGATTTTCTCCTCATCAGTGAAAGAAAATGCTGGCAAATTAAGTAAGGATGATGAAAAGGACCGGAGGAGAAACATTTTTCTTAGAGTACTTGAAATACAGCCAGTAAAACAGGAAGTAGCCCAGCGCTATCAGATGCAGCTTCCGGTTGTCGTGAAAAAGGTCTATAGCAGTTGGTCCTGATGACACCACCAGGTCAGAAGAGTCTAGGTGGCAGTAGAGTTAGGCTGTTCTACAAGGTTGAGAAAAGATGCCTGAGGAACGGAGGAATTTGAAGAACAAAAGTGTTGTACAGAACTATGATGACTACAACAGAAGGAAACTAATGAGTCAAGAAATAAATGTGTGGAAAGAAAGGTGGATGCTAGGCTTTGTAGCAACAGTATGATTTCATACTAAGCAATATTTAAGGGTTCTGATGGAGAAGTACAGACAAGGCCAGAGGGAGCTGCATCTCATCTGTGTAGGTTTAGAGAGACGAGGAGTTCTGGTATTACATGAGAAGGGCTGGACTGACAGAGAAGTGAGTTACAGCAGCACAGGACATGTTTGAGAGCTGTGAGACAGCAGTGAGGTGTGCTGTGGGAGAGACAGGACTTCAATGTGGATCTGGGACTGTGCCAAGGATCGACTTTAAGCCCTTGACTGGCGGTACCAAAAGCACCAAAAACCGCTGAAAAAATATACCCAAATTAAATCAGTACATGCAAAAGCTTGGTCTCTTTATGAAGATGACGAGCCAAATTTTCTATTTTTGCAGTCAAAATACTCTAAGTAGTTCGTAGCTATTACGTTTGTAACAAAAAAGAAAAATTTTGCTTCACCCAGATTTTTCATTTTTATTTGTTGTAAATGCACATTAAGTGTTGAATGCATGGGATGGAAAATACAATAAATCTGTAGAATAAAGTATTCAGAGAATACTTTATTCTGCTCGTGGATTTCAAGACTGATCAAAATAGCTCAGAAACAAATCTCATTTTGGACATGTTTATTTATGAGGATGTACAGGTGTTGTCCAAGTGTGCCACTCGGAGTCTCCAAATGACTCACTTGGACAACACCTGATATACAAACTTCAAATGACTGCAACTCCTCAGAGCTTCAACATTCAGTCATCAATGAGGCTCTAATGAAAGATAATGACCAGAGGAATCCTCAGGTAGACACATTATTACTGATAGTGGAAATTACTTATAATTATGTAAATAAAATGGCATATCTGTCAAGTTTTGGATTTGAGAATAAGGGAAACTTTTAGCAGGTTGCCGCCACCGTCAGAGAGGAGGAGGGACGGAGCAGGATGCAGCAGTCTGCCACTGCGGGAACTTTTCAATTCAGCAACAGCATCATGCATGAGGTAGAAGACTTGTTCTGTGTCCCACCACCTGGCCTGGGTGGGAGACGTTTCCTCTGTCCTAGAGGGCATCTCAGGACAGAAGCTTATTTAACTGCTTCCTTTCAGCTGTAGAAAAGCTGCTGCTCCAGCATAACACACTAGACTCCTGATGCCACCACAAGGGCAAAACATCCATCCATCCATTTTCTAACACTCTTGTCCCAGTGGGGCCGGGAGGTGCTGCGTTCCGGGCGAGAGGCGGGGTCACCTGGACAGGTCGCCAGTCTGTCGCAGGGCAACATAGAGACAGGCAGGACACACAACCATGCACACACACACACTCACACACACTCACACATAGGGAGAATTTAGAGAGACCAATTAACCTAACAGTCATTTTTGGACTGTGGGAGGAAGCCGGAGAACCCGGAGAGAACCCGCCATGCACAGGGAGAACATGCAAACTCCATGCAGAGAGACCCCGGGCCGGGAATCGAACCCAGAACCTTCTTGCTGCAAGGCAACAATTCTAAGAGCAAAACAGTCGGCACTAAAATAATAATAAAAAAAATTCACAATCATTTCAATTATTTTAAGTATAAAAAAAGTTTAGCATATCTTGAGTTTGTGCTCTTGTTGATTTGTGCAATCAACAAGTATACTATGTGTAAAGCTTATAATAATTTAACACTTCATTAAAAAGGATGAGTGTTTCAGTCATGTGTAAAACATTAAGAATCTCCTTTAAAAGAAAAGTTAGGCTGGATAACAACAGGTGGAAAGAAAGCGATTCAATTCCAGATAAGAAGAAAAATGAATCTTGTTTCCATCTGTCTAATGAAGAACTGAGGAAAGTTTAGGGCTGTAATAGCAAATGTTACTCTGCTCTCAAAAACCCACAGGAGTAAAAACTCAAAAATTCACAGTCGAATTTAAACTGCATGAAGTTTCATATCAACAATATCATCTTAAAAAGTCACCATTATATCAGTTTTTCATTGTTCTTTTTATTACTGTATAAAATATTTTGTCTGATCAGCTATATTTTGGAGCATTTTACATAGACGACTTTTTAGTTTGTCAGAAAGAAAAAGAAACTGTACCTTTCATCTCTTGTAAACTTCAGTCTGGACTTTATTCATCTGCTCCTCAGAATAAACATAGATTTTCAAAAATCAGTTGTTTGCATTACCTTCCCTTTTAGCAGCTCTCAAAAACACCAGACATATCTAGAAAGTTAGTCTTAGTGATTCTGTGCAGCCAGAATAAACAAAGTTGTAAGATAGGGGCTGAAAACAGTGATGTTCCAGTCAAGGGCTGGAGATAAGCGCGGTGTTGGAGGAGTTTTAAGGACAGAGGTTAATGCGCTCTGCCAACGCACTTCCTGTCCCTTTAATGATAAAAACTCAAGGCATGGGTATACACACATCTGTTATTCAAAACCCCCATTGGTATGTGGACAAAACTCCTACACTGCTAGTCCTCTCAGTTATTTTTTGTCCAAACTGGGAACTGTTGTTGGAAAGTGAAACTTCCCACTACCGTATGGAGAAGCGATTCAGAAGAAAAACATTTCTTCAAGTAGCTTAATCAACCACCTGGTTGATTAATTCGACTGCAAAACTGTAGAAAGGAATGTGTAACTCCAAACATTTGTCCTTACCATCCAGCTTTGACTCGGTAGGGAAATTGTGCCAAACTCTTGAGTAAGTGTAACAACACATTAGTTAAAAATCTGAATTTTTTCCTCCTGAAGCAAATTTTGTATTTGTATTTTTCTAAATCTGACATGAATCTCTTTCTCAAAGTTACTCAGGCCAGCAATTTACTCCAAACTCTTCAATGCCATTGTTTCAGATTCCCAAACCATTTTTGTTTTTTTCCAGTCTGTCTTCTCATTTTTTTTGTAGCCTGCCCAGTATAATAATATTTTTGACACTTTGGACTTCTGGAGCATGAAAACGGGCCAACCTACTGCCTCCATAGCTGCCAAAACAAGATAATTAAAAAAGAAACAAAAGACACACTGATATGTTGCAGATAGTGGATGGATGGATGAAATCTTGAATTCAGTGGTAAAGAACACTGAAAAAATGAGTCTGAATGGTGATTTATGTTGGATTTTATTTTTCTTTACTGACAATAAACAAACACACAAAAATGATATTTATATTCTATGCATTTCTTGAAACAGCTTAATTGTGAAATCAATGTTAAATAAATAAATTGTGTTTATAACTTGTATTTGTTGTCAGGGGATGCGGGTCTGTTCCTTTAAACATCTTTAATGTTGCGTTGATGTACCGCTCGTAAAACGCAATATTGCCAATGTGGGTTCAAAATTTGTGGACTAAGATTGATTTGAAATCGTCTGAAAACGTTTTATTACACGTTTAACCACAACAAACAGACCACGGCGTGACGTCACATGATGGAGAGAAGAGGAGCAACAGGTTTCTTTTAAAACCAGGACAACGCAGGGATTCTATCATGTTGTACATTTCTCTTAAAACTATGTTTCATTTTATTTAAAAGTTCTGATTGTGTTGATTCAGCCATGATTTTTTAAAGGAAATATTAGACGATGAAATTCAGCGCAGTTAACTGTGGCTTCTCTCATTCTGGTAAGTGCGCACTTTGGAAAATGTCTGAGGCTGACGCTGTCCGTGAACGCATCACTATCACCGCTTTCCTGTTGCTCAGAGGAGGCAGGCCGGTGATTTTCCACTGCCGCTGATGTCTCTGGTCCCCCGGTTTTGAGAGACAAAGGTCAGAAAGAGAAGCTTATAAATAGGCTAAAATATAAGCTTCCGACGCGTCCACACTTCAGTCGCTCTCACGGACACGGGAGGACACGGACAAGACTAACCGGACAAGGGACCGAGCGCAAAGGACATTAAAAGGACAAAATAACAGAAAACATCACATCATCGTAGCAGGTAAAGAGAAAAAAAACCTTCATCCATGTTACACTCATTTAGAATGGAACTGAGATGGATGCCCGTGATGCTTTTCTGCGCTGTTCAGGGATTTTTTTCTTTTGTTGGATGTTACATTTAAACGCATTTCCAACTCTTTTGTGTATGAATGAAAAATAGTTTCTTTGCAAACTAAGAAGATGAAAAACTGAAAAGTTTGTCTGCAGCAGTGGCAGATGAACGCGGTGCCGTTCCACAGTGTAGTTGTGTTTGTGCGGGAGCTGCGTGGATGCGGGGACGTTTCTTTGTCAAGCGTGGAGAGATCTCTGTCTCTGGCAACGCTCCGTGCGCCTAGGAAGGTTTTACCGGCGGATGTGCATGTCCCCTCATGTCTGCATTCAACGCTGCGAACTTTGATTTTTACATCTTTGTTTTGAAAATGTGCCTGTATTTTTCTGTTGGGAAAGATAAAGTTAATTCTCATTTCCCTCTTCACCATTTCATAAAAAGCGTTTTTCCCCCCTTTCTAATGTTGAGTCGCGTTACATCCGAGCCCAGATGGAAACGGTGCAGCTCGGCTGGGCTGCTGCTGTAGTTCCGTTGTGAGTCGGTAGTGAAAAGGGAAGTGAGGCGCTCGCTGCGCTCAGGAGGCGGAGATGCTCCCCGCGCTCTGCGCACCGAGCGCTGCCTCCCTCCTCACCGCCTCCACCTTTTGTCTCGCTTCCTGCTTTCTTTAATTTCCTCTTTTTGTCACATCATTGTTAATCTGAACGCTACAGACTCCATTCTCTGCGTACAGCGTCTCGTTTTTTCCTCACATTAAACTGAGTATTTAAAAAAGTGGAGTCGGGTTTATTGTCAGGTTGTTTCTGATGCTGATGGAGGGGAAACAGAAGCTCCTCACCGTCAGGCTCTGGAACCAGAACCCATGAAGTTGGTTCCCATTTTAGGATCAGTTTGGACATTTTGAGTGCTTCAAAGTTAAACTAATGCAAACTGCTAAATGATGCTTGTCTCACGTTTTCGCTTGTCAGATTCTGGTATTTCAAAACTGCGGAGGACTTTCCCTTGAGTTCTGTTTCCCAGAATGACAGAAAGCCGCTAAATCAGCACACTGATGGGAAACGGTGATAAAACGACAGACAGACAGACAGACAGACAGACAGACGGATGAGACTCAGGTTGTTTAAGTTGGTTTGTCTTTTGGCGACATCTTGTTCCAGAACTTGGTTGATAAAATGGCACTGAGTTTGTTATAATCGACTCACACGCGTCTTAATGGGAGGGTTTTAATTTATTCATTGAATTTGGATTATTTGTCTCACTGCTATGCGACACTCAGGATGAGAGTCACACTGATTAATGTTTCCATTTTTCTTTGCTTTAACCCTGAATCTCATCTGAAGGATGTCAAGAATCATGAATATATTCCCATCAGTAGAGACACAAATAACCCTCTGACATCCGTAATGTCCCATGATTCAAGGCACCACCGGGATCCTGGAATCCTTTGGGTTTTGGTCATTGTTGATTCTGTAAAAGAAAAAAAAAATAGTGTTTTAAGATTGAAGTCTAATGAGTCTGGACTACACTGACCATGAGGAAACATGTTGAGGTTTTGTAGCCTCTGAGTCCTCCTGTCTGCCAAACTGGAGCTGAAAGCTTCTGTATTAACGAAGGACTTGTTTGCTGTTAAATGATTCATTAAGTGTGTAACCTGAGGTTTGTGGAAAGTAGGTGTGTTAGTGAACTGTTAAGCTATAAATGTGACTCCGTTCTTGTCTCTTTAAATGACAAATGAGGACGACTCTGGGAATTTACACCGACCCCATGAAGAGTTAACTTGCATCATCTGTTCTTGAACCTTTTATCCCCCTGCGTCCTTCACTTCACATTAGGCTCCCTCTTGACTGCTGCTGTACATATTAACTGCCCTGAACCACTGACCCACTCCGGCTCTCAAATTAGAGCTGCCCCATTAATCTTGTATGATTGTATCTGCGTGTGTTGGGCTTTGAAATATGTTGTTTTACTTGGCAGTAAAGATGACAATTAACACTCAGCATAATGTTATTAGGAGTAATATCAGTTACTTTCATGTTGTCATACCTGAGCATGATGGAGAGCAAACAGTGTGGCAAACAATGGCGAGTCCGACAGACCAGCACCCCCTTGTGGCTGATACTTGCATGTATTTTTTTTTTTTGTCTTTAATCGGTAAATTAGTTGATTGTCATTTATTCTCATAAGGAAAACGTATAGTTTGAAATTTTAATAAATATTTTTGTAGTATAGCTCACCACCACCATTTACCTCCTGGTTTGGGCTTTGATTAGGCCATCTTAATTACACTTAAACGTATGAGTGAAAGAGACAAAATTGAATGCTTTATTTTTATGTAAATAATTTATTTTTATTATCATGCCACTACATAAAGCTCTAAGTGCCTTATGGCATATTCATTTAGGGAATCTTTAATCTTATTGCCATAACAAACATAGCAGCACAACTAAATTCCCAAATATTTGAAATGCGCCTTTTGGCAAACTATCACAACTTATGATTTTGACTATTGATTATTCTATATTTGTACTTGGCTCCTATTTGAACCTAGTATCCACTTTCAATCCCCGTCTCCCCAGACAAAACTGCAATGCCAGAATCAGACACTGATGCTGTCATTTGGTGTTGTGCTGAATTTGACTGTCGAAAAACATCTCAGCAAATGGGGGAAAAACAAAACCAAGATGCACCGTGGCCATCCTGTGTAGTCTTCTTTCTAGTGCATTATTAGAAAATGTAATTACAAGCTATCTAATTGTTATCACCTATGATCTTACATTGCATCATTGTACTTGCCATAATGCCATTTTGGCCTCAGCTGAGGCTATGGGATGCATTTAGCACATCAACTTCAACATTCACCACAAGACTTAGCTGCTAAAGAGCAAAAATATTTCATCATTCACACGTCGTTTGCCGGAAAAACATTTTTTAAACGATGACTAACTTAAAATGAGTTTCCAAAACACAATATTATGATATGATCTGCTAAGACGTGTCTTTAAACTCTATTTTTAATCTTTTTCCATCATATGTAGGAGTGCAACATGTTCACTGGGAGCAGAAAGTTAGAATAGCTCCACTTTTTGGACGAGTCAGTGGTGTAGTTAAAGCAAAACGGGTTGAGAGTGATTCACATTCAAGAAATCCAATTCAAACATTGTAGATAAAAAGTTTTATTTTAGAATTTGACATCATGTCAGAGAGTTTTCTGTTCTTAGTTTATGTTAGTCGGCAAAACCATATTCTAAAAGTGAAGATTACTGCATCCAGTTAATCTTCACCTGCATGCAGGCCAGATCATTTCCCTGTTTAAAGTTTCTTTGGATGAGTTATGCAAAGTGCATCAGCCCACAATCTGTAATTGACGTGCCGTGTTTTCGTGCCACCTTTACCAAACTACCATGATGTGAGCTGACTAAAAGTCAGTGATGTAATGGCATTACTTCCTGTTGGTGTTTTTTAATACTTGCTTAATCGTTTACAGCGTGATGATTACATTTGACAAAAGGCTGCTCTCATTTTTCAGTCAAATTGATATAATTTTATCATTCTCCATTCAACATGTCACCTTTTGTGCTTCCTAGAAGCTGAAGCAGAAATGCCCCTCCCCCATAAATTCTTGCATTCCTTTACTATCACCCCCTTCTGTCTGATTCACAAGATTATCTCTGTAATCTCCTTTTTTTCCTGTCACACTTTCAGCTGCTGTAAAATGAATATTTTATGAAACAAGGCTAAGTTTGTGGATGCTTCGGTCTGCAGACTGAAGCTGCAGAAAGTGGGGAAGCAAAGTGAGCTGATTTCAGAGCGATCCAGTGGAAGAATCCTTGACATTTTTTTGTGCATCTGGTGAATTAGTTTGGCTCATTTTCTCCAAAATGTCATTTTGTTTCCGTTGGCTCCAAATTTGCACATTTGTCTCACTGAAGACTGGATTTGGGAGACTCAAATAACAGCCTGCAAGCCCAATTAGTTTAAAATCCTAAATGGTCCATTTGCAACAATGAGACAAAATGCACAAAAGTGACATGTCATGAAAACAACAACATGAGAAATGGGAAGAGAAGCAACACGGGCAGATGAAAGCGTTCAATGTGGAGCAGGGTGGGGGAGGGGAAGCTGGTGATGGACGAGTGGACGCAATCGGTGGCCAGTTCACTGAAAAGGTACATGCTCTTAAAATAGGAGAGTGAGTTATGCAAGTCATCTGGCTGAGAAATAAGTGTTTGTGGTTGGGTTCTGAAACGGTCCCGATCAAATCCAGACTCTTGGTCCAGTTTGATCTAAGAAAAACCCCAAACACAGAGCAGAGGTCAATTAAAATCCTGGTCCGGGTGAATGACCTGAGCTCTCAACTTAGTGCCATGATAAACAATCCAAGTAGAACAGGAGCTGGTTGAATCTTCAGCACAGGAAACACCGAACCGTCATTTCACAGAATGATCCGTAAAAACCGGCTCTGATTTTCTCCAATGGCACGTTTTTGTCTGAAAAGCTGCTAAACTGGCAAACGGTTCTTAACTGGGCATGTGGTGACCTGAAAAACAGGAGTAAATGAATAAAACATACATTTATTAGTAAACCGCTGTTAATCATAGAGTCATCCAGTTTAGTTTTAATTTGTTAGACTTTAAACTACAGGAGGTCAGTTACAGTTCAGAATCCTTTAAAATGATGTGAAATGCCCCTTTAGAGGTAGTATTAAAGATGAAGATGCTGTCTTCATTGTTCTAAGTTTAAAAATACTAAATATTACAAAATACTAAAACAAATGGAAGATTTAGCGATTCATAAATCATTTCATAAGTAATCTGTAAACGGTGTGAAATAATTCTGTTCTAGTTTGACAGGCTTAGATACTTTAGATTACAACTGGAATCAGCTGTATTTTAGTGGAAATGCGATGTTTTCATAGAACCGTGTTAAATATTACAGACTTTGCTTTGTCCAAAAGTTTGTGTTGGACTTTCTAAATTGCGTAAATTGGTTTGGAGGTAGCAGTTAGTATTTCATAAAGCAGGAAGTGTTTCACACGTGCTTGTGCGCACGTGGTCCGATCCAGGAGCGACATTCAACTGTGACAAAACAACTTTGCTTTCACACGTCATGTACAAATGAGCATTTTTATATGCAAATAGTACAAAGCTTTTGGGGTTTTCTCTGAAATGTGGTCTTATCATTAAGACAGATCTAGAGAATGAATGAGAGAAACGGATAGTAAAGGTGAGAGTGCAGCAGCAGTTGGGCCGATGAATAAAGATAAGGATGTGACATTTTCCACAGATGGAGACATGTGCTGACTGCTAAGTATGTGTCTCTTTCCTGACTTTCTCTTTCTCCTTCGCTGTCGCCATTGGGTGGAAATTTACAGCTCTAGTAGCTGACCATGATTACAATGTTCTGTTTCTACAAATTTGTCTGAATAATTGAGGAAGGACAGAAGGAGGAAGTAAAGAGGTTCATTAAAGTTTAGGTTTCTTCTCATGGGTAAAAATATCTCTGTGGTAACTGTTTAACTTTTAGCCTTTACACTGACGATCACTTCTGATCTTTACTTCTGGCATATTTAAACAAACAGAAACGACAGTCAGTATGTGTTACAAATGAAGTCTTATTAAATTTGCATTAAGAACGGTGTCAGTGATAGAATGTGGATTTGTGGTTAGCTAATGACACTGTTACAAGTCGGTCTGCACCTGCTTCACGTGTTGCATGTTTCCAAAACAGGCGATGAAGTCGAGCAGCATAACGGCAGCATAACTTCTCCATAGATGTTTATCTGTAGCCGCTGAGTGGCGGCTTACAGAGTAAAATAATAATAGAACAACTAGAATCCATTCTTTTTGAGAATATAACTCGTTTTTTTTAAACGTAGCGTGTGTAGATTCAATGACTTACTGTTTCCTGTTTTTTCTGCAAGAGCCAGGTCATTTTAATGAATGTCCAGACTTTGAAGGAAGGAATTTAATGTTTAACTGCAGTTTGTCACAAAGATTTGAGCTTCTCTGCTGGTAATTTATCAGGTTATGTGGATTGATTTTGCAGTCCATCGCAGTTTGTGGCACACTGGGCATCCAGAGTGTTTATGCAATGTTACTTGGATAAATATTTAAGCAACATTTTCTGAATAACGTTTTCTCCATCATTTTTTAATTGATTTTAATGTGAAGTTACGCTTACATTTCTGCATTTTCTGTCCACAGAATGGCACAAAAAGAGAAACTTCAGTGTCTGAAAGACTTCCATAAGGACACTTTGAAGCCGTCTCCTGGGAAGAGCCCTGGCACTCGGCCTGAAGACGAGGCGGAGGGCAAGCACCCCCAGAGGGAGAAGTGGGCCAGCAAGTTGGACTTTGTCCTGTCTGTGGCCGGCGGATTTGTAGGTTTAGGGAATGTTTGGCGTTTCCCTTACCTCTGCTATAAGAATGGTGGAGGTAAGCATCAAATGGTTTGAAAAATCATTTTGTTAACTACTTTTCTTTTACTTTATCTGTCTGGGTTTTTGCTTCGTCTCCCATTTCTAGGTGCGTTTCTCATCCCCTACTTCATTTTCCTGTTTGGCGGAGGTCTGCCAGTCTTCTTCCTGGAGGTTGCCCTTGGTCAGTTCACCTCTGAGGGCGGCATCACCTGCTGGGAGAAGCTTTGTCCCATTTTTACTGGTATGTAGCTTCTTATTAAAATTCAGTTGCTAAAATTCTACACCAGGAAGTTTGAACGCCTCAAACCCTTCCTGTGCAGAAGGCAATTTTTATCTTTTGACAAATGAGAACTACTTATAATTTCCCCCACTGATGTCAGATTGAAACTTTTACATGTGGAGCACATTTTGAGGCTTCCTAGTTTTACAGTTGTGTCTTCCCCTCTTTGAAGCATTTAAACACAAGTTAGTATTAGCATCATCTGTTAATTAGTAGCTGGATGCACTGGACTGCAGTGCCATAAAAACTTAACTTTCTCCACATGACCTTTTCAGAAATCATTCAAACCTGCCGTACCACATGACCGTGTGCATCTGATGTGCCTGAAATTTCATCATAATTCAATCAGAAAATAACAGGAGTGCCTTTGATTCTAGCACTTTGAAATGGGGTTGAGCTGGTTTTTTTTGCCGTTTCCATGTGATTTGTGGAGGAACTGATGCAGCGAGGGCGGGAGGCAGAAGTCAGTCGACCTGCTGCCATGCCCCTGACTCACCAGATGAAGTAGTCATAGACCGCCATCGTTTGACTCGTACATCGACGAGCAGACCTTCAGCGCGTGGTTTGTGTCAGCACCAGTCACAGAATATAAAGGCACAAAGACTCGGATCAGAATCATTCCTAATAAGAAGAGCAAAAAAGTGAGAGATAAAATAAATTTGCTTACAGCATCACAATGCCATTATTGATTTGAAGAGGAAATCATAGGAAGATTTCAGAAGAACATTTACCAAGATGTGATCACATGCTTGAAGGGATGCATCATGGGAAAGCCTTTTGAAAGTCCCTCTAATAGTCACTTCATCTTACCATGGAAAGCAGGGCGGTGTGTGCAGTAAAAAACCGAAGTCTACTTTGTTGTAGAACAGTTATGTTATGAGGTTGACATTTAAACGCCGCTGTATATTTTATAACTTGTTTATGTAACTACATTTACACACAAGTATGCACAGTTTTGGACTTTAGCTTTGCGACAGGCAACCGATTCTCATGTTTACTCTGTTTAAGATCTTCAATCCAACAGCCACCAGACGCATGTGAGCCATCGTTTTTAATCCTCAGCAGCGGTGACTCATGAATTTGATGTTCACTGCACCGCAAAGGATGAAAAGCAATTCCCTTTTTATGTTTAATTAAAAAATGCAGTTTAGTTTCTTTGTTTTGTTTTTTTAATTCGAGTTATTTCTTTTGTTTTGTTTGCAGGTGGAGCAGTAGACGTTTGTCCACTGCTCCACCTGCCCCGCCCTTTTATCATCAGATTTTTCTTGAAGCAATTCCCCCCTCACCAAATAAGAGAGACCAAGCCTGTCTCTCTTATTTAAGATTCAGGTTTTTTTCCACACCTCTGCTGTTTTTGACAGAAGAATGGCTGAGTCACACCAGATTCTCCTCCAATAGGAGCGCTGAGACTTTGCCCAGCAGCCGTCACCAGGCAACAACCAGGGCTGCGCTGATACACCTACACACTGGGCCTGTTCGGTGCTTTAACCTTCTCCACATCTCACCTTGTCTTCCTTTTTCATCTTCCCAGAAAGCTCAACTAATGGCTCTGAGAAGTCTTGTGATATTATTTGATCAAGTCGACTTTAAGCATTTCTTTTCTCTGCCTTTATCCCCCTCTCCTCCGTTTTCAGTGCCCATGTTTAATAGTATTTTCTTCCTTCTTGGCCCCTGCTTTCCCGACCAGCTCCTCTCACTACCAGCCAAATAAGATTAACATATTTTACTTCGCTCTCACATGTGCAATTGCCATTTTATCTTCACATTCTACCACATTATCATGTGGTTGTCTCAAACACACACACTCAGACATAAGACAATATACACAGTGTCCTGAATTACACATCTCTATGGTAACAGCACAGCAACACATCAGAGAGGGTTTGGAAGAAAAGAGCAGGGTGGTGGTGGAATCTGAGCCGCCGACAGATGGATTGATAAGGATGAGAGAAGGAGCGACACAAAGGCAGCCAGACGGAGCAAAACGAAATGAATCGGACTGAGAACAAACAATTAAAAGTCAAGAAAAAAATATGAGATGAACATAAAACGTGTACAGTAAGGTGAAAAATGAATCAAAATAATAAAAATTTTGTGAAAAATTAACATTTCGTGACATTTTATAACGTATTTATAAACATTATAAATATGTTTATAATCTACAACTGTATATTCCAGATTGTTAACAGCTGGAGTTAAAAAAGGGATCAATGTAGATGTTGTTTTTTGTTTCATAGCCAACATCCATACCAGACAGCAGCAGGTTGAGCTGACCTGCATAAATAACATCCTGATATCAGTTATTGATAAGCTGAAAAATATTAAGACGGAACAGAAACAGAAGGGTTAAAATTTTATAGGTAAGGGTAACAAAACACAGGTGAAGACATAAGTCATGTATATAAACACGATTTAATGCAAACCTGGTTAAAAAACAGTTCTGGTTTCTCAGTCGTGAGTAGGTATAGTTAATAATTTAGAAAACCCAGGTTGTATCATAAGAAAACATTGTCCTCAAGTCAATCTCCTGGCCTGAATGCATTTCTGGAGCAGTGGCAGAATAAGAAGTTCCTTTTAATGGAAGATATCACCAGCAGAACCAGACGAGGGGGGGAAGTATGTCTGAGACGTCTATGGGTAGGAGGAAAGAACCGTACCAAGAGAAAACGCACCAGGACAAATATATCTGCTACAATGGAGGATAATAAGTAAAAACTTAACACACATTCAGATGAAAACAAATTGTGTTTTAGAGATGGACCAATGGTAACAAAGAGCCTGTTGATGCCTAAAAATATTCATAGGTCAAGGTGAACTGACTCGTCAAACATCAACAAAATTGTCTGAAAATGAAATGAGCTAAAACTGTACAAACCCAAAGAACCTGCAGAACCACTGATGGTGGTATGAAAACTCTGGATGTAAATGGTGAAAAATACAGCGAGGCTCTAGATGGGAGCCAGCGTTGCTGTTAGTTAATTATTAAACTCTTGCAAAAACTAAAACATTTTGTACAAGACAAACAGCTGGTCCTCTGCTTTCCGATCGCATTTCATTCTCAAAAGTCAGATGAAACGGGGACAAAAATAAAAATTTGACCAGACAGCTGATGAGAAATGAGGCCATCGGATTCTCATCAGCTGCTCAAATACATAACTCATCATCAGATAATGTTGCAAGTTCCTCCTTCTATCCACATCCTCCACAGACTCCCAACATGCATGTACTGACAGGAAGCGCGCTAATTATGACCGCATCTTTAGCTTCTTTACCTGTTGTGACAAATCTTCACTTTATTTACTCAGCAAAACCTTCAGCAGTTAAAAAAAATGAGTCGACTGCACATGTAGACAAACTGAGTGAGGTCAGGCAAGGTCATCCCTCCAAAGAGCTGAAGAAATGACATCATGGAGGAGGACACATCTGTTTGTTTGATCAGCACTGTTCCATGTGATCTGAGTATTTAAGTGTGTGTGTGTGTGTGTGTGTGTGTGTGTGTGCATGTTCAGAGATGCGAGGATGTTACAGCTACTAATTGGCCAAGTGATTAAAAGGACATGATTTGTTGGCAAAGTAGTTCTCACATTCATATACATATAAAGACACACAAATGGCCGACGAGGGTGAGAATGTTGTTTCATAATTCAAGCTTCTCTATTCTCTCTCTCTCACACACACACACACACGCCCACACGCATCCACACACTTGCGCTCACAGATGGCTGGTGACGTTGAAGGACATTAATTTGGATGAGTGGCCGCTGTCGGCTGTGCCTGAGCACATACAAAGCTTGTTTTAATGTCCTTACTGTGACTGCGGTCATTGTGTGAACTCTACTCCAAATTCTAATCTATTGTGATCAGAGTCGCTGCACCTGCTCTCACTCCTGGAGGATTACGTTTCCTCCTTAAGTTGTCAAAGAGAATATTTCAAAACACTCGCTAAGATCATGTGTTTTACACCTATCTTGGTGTCAAGGCCACTAGTGACGCAATGAAACTTATCTGACCGTTCGTGGAAATATAGATTTTATGTCACTCAAGGTTGAAAACAACAATGATTCCGGTTGGACCTTGAATCAGCTATAATATGCAGTACAGAATGATATTTGTGAAAGAAATTGGTTTGGTGAAAAACCACTAACCTTTCACCAAACCTCTGAGGAAAATAACTTCAACCCTAATTCCTAAGATGTTTGGACAATGTTGCCCTTTGAGACTTAAACAGTTTCTCAGTTGCACTTCCAGTTTTTCAAATCAGAACTTTCACGCTACTCTATTTTTTGCATTACTACCTGTGGGGTTCCTCCAGGCCAGGTTCTGGTCCCAGGTTCAAAGTTCATATCTTCATTTAAAAACCTTTTTTTATCAAAACTGCAAATCTTGATTACCTGCCAAGTTTCAATCTGAGTTTCGACAGCACATTATCTTTTAAAGTGAGCGTTTTCTGAGGATAATTACGAAGCTGCGATTTAATCTCCCAGTCAGACACTGGAGGAGTTGCTCGTCATGGTTTAACGTAACGCACTGTCTGGATAGCTTTCCTTTCTTCTCTACTTGCAAATCATTTTATGAGAAGGCATCTCATCTGGCATATCAGCCCTCGTGTTTGTGACTCTTCTCTCACCTTCGGATGTTATCAGACCTGAAGGGGGATCGGGTCTTCACAGCAGCTGCCCCCCAAATCACTTATTAGTCTGTTATCATTGTCTACATGGGTCAAACTGTAGAAACAGACCAAGGACAGGGATTGGGATCGGACATTTCTGCTTGGTCACAGTATGTTCTCTGAATAGAGTGCAGGATTATCTTGTGCAGATGAGTTGGACAAACACTTTTCAGTATTAAAAAAGGATTACCATGGATTCAGAACTGAATGTGCATTGTCAGAATGGGAGTTCTGGCATCCATTAAGCATTTGCCTGCAAGTTGAAGGAAACCAGATTTATTGTTAAAAACTTGCGTTAAATAGACTTTCTAATGAATTCAAATGTGTTTTTGGAGAGGCAGTAAATTACATTTTTGAGTGTGCCTGTGCGGACAAGAAGGTTTTATTATGTTTTAGTTTGATTACGCACAACTTGGTTTCTAGATACAGTCCAATAGTGAACAAAATATTACCTTAACTGACAGGATCTAAGCTTCATTCGTAGCTCTGTGAGAAGATTTCATGACTTACAAAGTTAACTGTTCAAACCAAAATGGACTCATTCAGTTCTCTCCAACATGACTGTAACCAACATGTTCTTCACTATTGTTTTGGTTTAAATTTGAATCCTTTGTCTTTTGCAGGTATTGGCTACGCTTCCATTGTGATTGTATCCCTCCTGAATATCTACTACATCGTCATCCTCGCCTGGGGTCTCTACTACTTGTTCCAGGTGGGGATATAAAACTGTTACATTCCCTTTTTATTCTAAAAGTTGCACGGGAATCTAATTTGTCCAAATACATGCTCTAACAGACCTTCTGTTTTTTTTTAAATGACCTTTCAGTGTTTCCAGCCAGAGTTGCCGTGGGCCAAGTGCAATCAGCCCTGGAATACAGATCAATGCATTGAGGACACCTACCGCAAGAACAAAACCATCTGGGTTGCCGCCAACGCCTCCAACTTTACCTCCCCCGTCACAGAGTTTTGGGAGTGAGTTACATAAAATCCCTCACACCTGCTCACTTCTATACCCACACACAGCTTTCATGTCCGTTGTATTCCTCATGTGAATCGCTCATTATTGGAAGTACGGATAAGTATGGATTATTATTTTGTTTTGCAGACACAATGTGCTGGGCATCAGCAGCGGCATCGAGGAGATTGGCCCCGTTAAATGGGACTTGGCCCTGTGTTTACTCCTTGTCTGGGTCATCTGCTTCTTTTGTATCTGGAAGGGCGTGAAATCCACTGGAAAGGTAAATCAGTGTGAAATAAATAATAATATTCATTTATTTAAATTTAACTGAGATTCTATTTCTCAAAATGTTGATACTGAAAACGAAGACGTGGTGTGAAATTGGTATTTCTTTTTCTTCCTGGTCTGACATGGGAACATTAGGGAACACATTGAGTCTGATTCTCTTTGCAAACTGAAGCCAGGACTTGGTAACTTAAGCCACAATAACTTTTCCCACATTTACTGAAGCTGTCAATAGATGCACACAGGAATTCATAATGCAGTTTCTTAGAAAACGAGGCTCCGCATTATATTGCTGCCATAAACACAAGTTTTCACAAGTCAAGAGGAGAGGCGGTAAATGAAGGACTCCACTTTATTGGACCAATCACTCTTGATCGATTGGTCCAATATATTGGACCAATCACTCTTGATCGATTGGTCCAATATATTGGGCCAATCAATCAAGTATGCAGTATTCATGTTGTGTGTGCGTGTGTGTGTGTTCTACCTCAGGTGGTCTACATCACGGCCACGTTCCCGTTTGTCATGCTGATCGTCCTGTTGATCCGCGGCGTAACTCTGCCAGGGGCTTCTGAAGGCATCAAGTTCTACCTGTACCCTGACCTCGAACGCCTCAAAGACCCAGAGGTAGGTTCCCCCCCTTTGCTGCATGAGCCCCAGAGCCTCTTCACTGAGCTGATATTACAGAAATACTTCCTTCTCCTAGTGAAAGGATTTGTTTGGACATGAACTTTAAGCTCATCTGATGATGACTGAAATTCCTGGAAAGAAATTTAGACACCAAGACATTTTTTTTCTAAATCAAGCAAAGAAGTTCAAAAAAAGACTAAAAAAAAAAAAAAAAAGCAGGTTCCTGAAAACTTTATCCAGATAAAGTTTTCACAATCACTAGCTGTATATTAAAGATTCTATAACCGATGTATAATAATAAGTCCTGGTTTTAAAAGTCTCGGAGTGAGCAGGCCAGATGTTTTTGACCATTTTTATGGAAAATTTGCAATAGACTTGGACTTGTTTTATTGTCATTGCACAAAGGCGTGACAGTGAATTTGGCAACAAAACATTTCTTGGCTGCCAGAATACACAGAAAAATGCTGCGAAACCATAAGTATGACTATAAATACATATACATACAAATGTTATTGGTGGAGGTAAAAAAAAACTGTAATCTCACTGTTATGCATTAATTTGAAAACTGCAGGGATCTGTTGATTTTGCATGAATTTCCACAATTGCAGAATCACATAAACCTGAGCGAGTGCTAAATGTTGCAATAACAATATAGTTTGTGATAAATAAATAAAGCTTTAGGACTTTACCACCTTACCACTTCTTTGCCTGTTCTAGAACTTGAACTTTTCTGCTGCATTGAACAACCAGGGTTGCCAAGTAGATGACGGAAACACAAATCCTGGATGTATGGTAGTTAAATAATGACCCAGAGTTTATTGCAGCCGAAGCACTTCCTCATGATATGAATATTGCAGGCTTAATGACATCAGTTGTGCAGTACCATGGTTCCAGGTTTTTTTCCTTTGTACTCTTATGTTATAAAGGGAATTGATAATCTTGGCAGATAAAAGCTAAGCACAGAACACTAGCAAAGGTTTCAAACCATGCTAAGCGTTTAGCTTTCCATAGCCTAGACGTCATCAGCAGGCCTCAGCCTCTCTGTTGCTCTCTCCCTACTTGGCAGGTGTGGATTGATGCCGGCACTCAGATCTTCTTCTCCTATGCCATCTGTTTGGGCGCCATGACGTCCTTGGGGAGCTACAACAAGTACAAATACAACTGCTACAGGTGAGGCGTCAGTTTTCAGGGGGCGGGCCGGGTGTGGTGTGGTAGGGGAGACAGTGGGTGTGGGGGGGTGAAGGGATCCTTGAGTGTTCATTAACAAATCCTCCTCATGACATATGTGTGACATAGGGACTGTTTGCTGCTGGGAGCCCTCAACAGTGGTACCAGTTTTGTGTCTGGCTTCGCAATATTTTCCGTCCTGGGCTTCATGGCACAAGAGCAAGGGGTGGACATTGCTGAGGTGGCAGAGTCAGGTACGAGGGTTCTGTAAAGGCGGCAGTGATGGTGGGCGCTGCTTCCTGGTTAATAAATTAAATAACAGTAATTTCAAAAGAAAAACAGCAACGAAACCCAAAAGAGAATTAGCCTCTACGTTCATTTTCGAACTTGAGTGACAATTTAGAAACATCAAGGATTCCCTGATTAAAACACAAATGACGGCATCGGAATATGGAAGCTTCCGCAATCAAACACTTCTTGACAAAAGCAGATTTTAGTAGATAAGAACCTATTTGGTCGGTTTGTACGCGCTCATTTAAAGGCAAGCTGGCGCAAGGCAGATGGAGTTGTGCTTTATGTTTTTAAGGAAGAAGGTTTTTTTAGGGAAGAGTTAAGGAAATGCTGCTGTGCGATACTTTACGGCACATCTTATGTCAGTGTAACGGCTTAAAGATTTGAGTTTTGGTTCTGAGACGTTCCGTATTTACAGCCAACAACCTGATGGTGCCTTAGCTTTGGCTTTCATCCAACTGAGAGGCATTTGTTGTTACATCTCTGACTCAAGCTGTTGTAGGGTGGCCTGCTTTATCAGTTTTCTGCAACCTTAAGTACCAATGAGATTTCCATGGATTTCTGTCATGTTTTTTTCACCATATGCGGCCCAATACTAAGCCTGACCATTAAAGGAGCCCAGGTTACTGTGGATGTTTGGTTTCACTTTCTGACAGAATCACACAAGGATTTCATTTATCCCTACTTTTTAAAACAAGAGCAGAGCCATGATGATTAATGACTTGTCCTGTAAACACACCCAATGTCAAAGTTGTTAAAACGCCAATGGAGATGGAAGACTGTTTTCTAAGAACTTGTTTGCAAAGACTGGTTCTGCTCTTTTTGCTGATTTGCTTTTCACTCCAGTTATTTGAATAAGACTTGGTGGCATGCCGTTTGAAGTCAATTGATTGATATAAAGGTTTATTATTTTAGAGAAAGTCATTTTCTTCATCAACAGGTTTTGTGAAGCGACACCTTATCTAAAGCCCAAAGATCAGCAAATTTCACAATAAGTCAATTTAGCTTATTGCTTTCTACGTTAACAGTATATGCTGGCAGCCCAGTCGATGCAAACATTGCACAATTCTGTAAAGTCCACCTGGTAGTGGGGTTTGCAGAATTGTCCAATATCTGTGATATTTGGCGAGTGGGCTGATAGTCTGTGGAGTTGGTCAGAGAAGCTCGAGGAAGCAAAGCGCTGCAAGCTAACATGATGCTCGGTGTTACACTGAGAATTTGTCAGGATTCTTATAAGGAGCAAGATAAAATAGAGAACTACATACATTTTCACAGACTTTTATGTTTGGTAAGGAAAGCAAAGGAAAGTTTTCAGAAAAAAAATCTGTAAGTTTGCCTTAAGTTTGGGCTGAACATACATTTAAAGCTAAATAAGAGAAGGAATGCTCTTGCTCCATAGTGTGACTTTAACTGTGCAATGGCTCGGCGCACGCCACAGCTTCAAATGACTTAACAATGGGATAAAAAGAAAATAAAGGCTTCTTAATAATTAGTACTCTGCACAGTCAACTCATGATAACAGTGTAATCATCATGAACTCAGTTACTTTTGATTTGGTCAATTTTCTGAAGGTTTGTTTTCCCTCTGGGGCTGGGAGTTGGTTTAACCTTTTTGAGTCAACGTGGTGTTTGGTTGGATGCCTTGTCATAATTTGCTACAAAAATGGAACCTATTGATAGACTCTACTATCAGCTGCAATGCTGTTTGCTGTTATGGCTGCTTCCTTGTTCCTTGACTTTTGTTTTACAGTTCCCAATGTAGCATCATTTAAATTCGACCTCTTAAGAACAAAACATTAAAAAAAAGCACTCGCTTTTTATCTGACCACAAGTTTTACATCTGCTGCTGTTTTGCCATAGTCCTTTTGCATTCCCCGTTGAAATGGTCAACCGTATTTCAGTTGGGGATTCAAAATGGCTTGAGGAACGTGTGCATGGATAAACAGAATGTATCGGACAAACCTTCATGTGCTTGATTTGCATTTTTGAAGCATTTGGGGCTTATTCAACTTCAATCAAAGCAGTGTTTACAGTGGTCCTTCCTTTTTAAATTATGGTAACATACTTTACATGCTTCCTGTAACATCTCTCTTCTAACTGACTTACTTCCACAGAGATACTGTTAAACACAAATGTATATAAATGTGCTTGTGTGTTTTATTGTAATATGAGGTGCCATTAATTATGTGCTTGTAAGTGAAATGAAATTGTCATGTGTTGAGTGTGTACAGTTAGTGTGTCTTTACGCTCTGCAAGCGAGAGGTAAGTAAAGATGTGCTTTAGATAATTATTTTTTTAATGAATCTTTATCCAAATATACTTTACATGTAAATCTGTGTGCTGTAGTCAGGCATTGATTAACTCTTCACTTCCTGCTCTGCGTCGGTTGTCTGGGGGCATTTTTCTCCCCCACAGGGATGCAGATCAGATGAGATTATCATATGATTCTAATGTCGCTCCTCTCCACCCCCTTCTGTCTCCTCTTCCTGCTCTTCTGCAGGTCCAGGCCTGGCATTCATTGCCTACCCCAAGGCTGTTACCATGATGCCTTTTCCTACACTCTGGGCAATCCTCTTCTTCATTATGCTGCTGCTGCTTGGCCTCGACAGTCAGGTCAGCAGATAAACAAACAGGATTTTTCTATAAAGTAATACGTTTTTTTATTTGTTCTAAAAAGGTTCACATGCGAAAATGTTTCACACAACAGAAGATGAAATCCGTGTGTGTGTGATTTATTTGCAGCAAACGTAGCTGGTCAACCTTCTTTGTTGGGTTCCCAACATGAGTTTGTAGCAAACTGTGAATGTGACTTTTAGCTTGTCTTTTTGCCGTTCTGCTGTTATTTGTGCTGTAATTAAATTATCCAACCTGAGCTCTTGGTGCCTGCAGCTCCTCCAGAGTTACCAAGAATATAATGTTCTCTAAGAAACCTCTTTATTTTTCAGTTTTAGCCTTTTAAAGCTGCAGTGTGTAATTTTAGAAAAAAATATGTTTTTACATAAGACAGATAAGACCTCTGTCTTCTCCCAGTGTTCCCAGTACTAACTGCAGAAATGCACCACTCAGTCAGAAACAACCAATCAGAGACAGGAGGAGGGTCTTAGTGCTGTCAATCACTCTTGTACTCAACCCCTCCACCTTGCTGTCTGCTACACTACAACTCGTTAACCACAACATATAACGGATTTTCTGAAATGTCGATTAGACACATTGAGCACAGAGTACGTAGGCTGATTGACAGCACAAAGCCCCTCCTCCTGCCTGTGATTGGTTGTTTTTGGTGGGGAGCGGTGCATTTCTTCAGACGGCAGCAGTACCTCAGCCAAGAGATTTTTAAAAAAATCTTTCAAAAACAACCTTTCAGTAAGGTGAACTGTAGTCGTTTATTTTACTTTACACTGTCTTCTATATAAAACAATAGACTGCATGCATCAAAACCAAAGCATGCCAAGTAAAATGTGCATTTTCAGATCCAACTTACAGCCATAGATGGCACTTAAAGTAACGTAGCTCAACTCAGGAAAGAAAAGTGAACTTTGTTTAAAATGCTGGAGGTTGAGGTCAGTGGATGCGCTGCACTAAATCTGATTTTCCATCCGTTTTTTGGTCTTGCAGTTTGTGGAGGTGGAAGGGCAGATCACATCACTGGTGGATCTGTATCCGTCCTTCCTAAGGAAGGGTTACTGCAGAGAGGTCTTCATCGCTATCATCTGCTGCATCAGCTACCTGTTTGGACTTACCATGGTGACCAAGGTAATAACAATATGAGGAGGTTGAAAAATGTTAAAGGAACCTCGACCAAACGTTAAGCATTAAAATGGTTGTTTTGTTAGACATAAACACAGCAGCTTTTGACCTGTTTTCAGGGTTCATGTAGTTGGAACCAGAGCGTTTGGACTGCTATTAGTGTGAACCCCGTGAGAGAAGACGGCGGAGGGAGGGGGAGTTCTCATGACTTTTAGTGTCAAGTCATGAGAACTTTCTTTCCATCCGATGGTATTAATAGTAACAGGCCCAATTTAGATTTTCCAAACCCCCTTGCTTCCTCCTCATTCTGTTTTTATATCTCCTGTTTTCTCATTAATCCCCTGGACTCTTTAAGTCATTCTGTACTTTTTTCAAACCCAGTTCTTTTGTCGTAATTGTTTCTTCCTGTTTGCATGCTCTGGATTTCTTTTTGTACATTCAACCATCTCCCTAACTTCCTGTCTGAGCTTTGCATATGCATTCTAAATCTGTATAAATATTGACAGGATGTGCAATTTGGATGCAGATTTTTGTGTGTCAGAATGTTTAATCAAAACTGTGAAAATCATTCCAGCATATTTAATTTTAGTCATCTTGTCACCAAGCATTTCAATCAGAACCCTTTAGTTGGGTTTCCTGCTGATCTGGGACAATAAGACACATTTGATCTGCTTTATGGTTACAATTTGCTCTTCATCAGATCAATGTTTCCTGATTAAACATTTTTGTTTAATCACTTACTTTTAAGTGGTTAAACCACTTGAGATTAATCTGATCTTATTGAAATGTTTGTGCCTTTATTATTGACGTTGCCATGGCTTCAGGTCACCACTGGTGTCTATTTTTCTGTTGTCTAGATTCAGTTTGAGGTGTAATGGTACAGAAACCGATACTTTCTTTAGATGTGTGTTTTTGGAGGGATTGTTGAGAAGATCCTCTCCACCGTCACTCATCTGTTCTTCATTCATGTCAGCTCCGGTTCAGACCAATAATACCTCCCATCGCTCCCGTCCTTCCCCTCTCTTCACGCAGACTTTCGCTGCACCGACTCATTCCCTCTGTTTCTCTTTTTGTTGTTCCCATGACAACTTCTTTTTATGGCTGCCGTGGCTTGATTCAGCTTTAGGATTCCCAGGATTGGGGATCATTTTTAATATTGTAGACACGCAGGAGGTCATGTACAGTCACTCCTGTTCAAACACGTCATCTGCTCAGACTGAAGCTGCTTTCTTCTTGTTTACATGTTAAACCTCCTCTCTAATGTTGCCTGGAACGACTTCCTCCAAAAATATTTGTGTGTTTTTATTTTGCTTTACGATGTTAAAAATGAAACTAAAACGATGTCTCTCTGCAGGGTGGCATGTATGTTTTCCAGCTGTTTGACTACTATGCAGCGAGCGGTGTGTGCCTTCTGTGGGTGGCATTCTTTGAATGTATAGCTGTTGCCTGGGTTTATGGTGAGTATAATTAATCCCAACAATACTGAAGCTCATTATTCAGTTCCCTGAGTAGAAATATTCATTTACAGGCATAAAACGAAAAATAAAGCTGCTTTGTCTTTTACTGCTGTGAGCCACACCAGACGGATCCTTACACTGTTGTTTTTGCAGGCGCTGATAATTTTTATGATGCAATTGAGGACATGATTGGCTACAGACCAAATCCTTGGATGAAATGGAGCTGGACTGTTGTCACTCCTTTACTGTGCATGGTAAGGATTTCTAATGATAAAGAAAACCTGTCCATAAGTTCATGACGGGTATTTTAAGAAACATCTGAATATAAAACCATAAAAATTTGGATTTAAATGTGTTCCTTTTCCACCACAGGGCTGCTTTATCTTCTCTTTGGTCAAATACAAGCCATTGACGTACAACAAGATGTACCAGTATCCTGACTGGGCCATTGGAATAGGCTGGACTCTGGCCTTGACCTCCATGATCTGCATCCCCATGGTGGTCGTCATCAAGATCATTCGGTCTGATGGGCCCCTCATCGAGGTGGGTGAAAGGAGCAGCTAGCAGTAGATTTATTCAGATTTCCCTGGATAAACGTCGGCTTAATAGTCAGCGATCTCAGTTTGGAGGATCTGGGGTAAATTCTCATGGGAAAATCAAACTGTTCAGAGCTAAATTTGCTTCAAGAATCAATTTCTATCTCCTAACATAACTTGAATTTCTTAGTAATCTGAGCCAAAGCTATTTTATTCATATTTATGCATCTGTTTTGCACAGATTTGTTTATATTTACTAGTTTATTTAATTGAACAGTGTGTTGCTTTGCATAATCATTCTGATCTTGTATTTTTCTGTATCTTAGTTCTGATTTATTTAATCAAAATGATCCAAAAGCAACAACTCTGCAGACCAAATGTCAACTGATTATGACAGGAAGGGAAAATAACCATTCAGATCATGTCTGAATGGTTATTTACAGAGAGCTGACAGTTGCATTGAACAGGGAGGCATTTCAGGCTCAAAGTTTGCCTTGTGACACAAACGTTGTTAGGATGAGAAGGAAATGGCAGTAAAAACTTCAGTCCAGTGGAATCTCATTCAAAACTCATAGTGTTCACATCCCTGGCCCTGCATGTGGATAAACTGTTTAATTTGATGTGAAGGGTGAAGTTTTCTGTTGAATGGGTCTTAAACTCTGAGAAGCTTTCAGCTCAATTCCACAATGACAATTTATTCCTGATATCACTGATTGTTGTCTACTGGTCATAATGATTGAACACAAACTCAGTTCATAGAAACAAGGTGAGATATCAGGAATGTCAAATAAATCACCTAATTCTTCCTAAATGTAGTTTTAAGCTCTTTTCTTATAGTTTTTTTTCTCTCTCCCATCTCTCTACATCTTTTTTCTTTCCAACTGATTTTGTATTTTATCTTTTCATTCTTGCTCTATTTGCCTTTTTTTCCTCTCTTTGCTTTATCTTTCCGTTCTTTGACATCTGTTCGTGCCTTGTGTCCTCCCTCCTGGCCTGCAGAGGATCAAGGCCGTGGCGGCCCCGGCGCGTGGAGGGGCCAGCTCCCGCCCTGCGGACCACCGTGTCCCCAACGAGCTCACCTGCCCACTGGACCCCAATGGAAACAAGGGGCTAATGATGAAGGCCCCCACCCACACTATCGTAGAAACCATGATGTAAAGGGGTGAGGAGGAGGCTCTCCATGAGAACGCTCTCTTCTCCTCTCCTGTCCTCTGAAACGCTTCTAAAGCTAGCTAGCTATCTGTCTGTCTGTGTCTTTCTGGTGGACTGATGAGGGTTTTAAGGAAAAAAAAAAAGAAAAGAAGCTCACATTTCAAATCTTTTAGGAATGCTTCAAAAGCTGTTTGCAGTTGAGGAAAAATGATTATTCCAATCCCAAACTGTTTCTTAAGTGCTTTGTTTTTCCTTTAATAGTTCCCATGTGACTCGCGGTGCGGTGTGTTAGCATTGACCGCTGATCATAAGCTGGTCGCTTGTTTCATCACGGATGCTCACAGATAATCAGCCGTTGTTCCCAATAAAGAACAAAGTCATGTCTTAGATTTGTGCAGCCATTGAAGGAGACGCATTTAATTCACTGCTGATGCTAAAATATTCTATAAATTATGGTGCAATTTGATAATTATGTACCTCACAGCAAATGAAGACAGAAACAGTGGGAGATTCTGATCACACCGAAATCTTGTTTTTTGGCTGAAACTGAAATATTCGCTTGCTGCAAAGTCAGAGAAGCATCCAACCGGATTTGAAGTGTGGAGTTCAAACCCTTGAGTGTGTTGTATGTGGCGTACTGTACAGTAGTAGCTATCAGTCTATCTATATCTATCTCTTTATCTTTCTGTGTCCTAGACCAGTTTACAATATGTAAGTTACTGCAGTAGGCACTCTTGGCTTAAAGTTTTGGATTGAATTTTTTTTTTTTTTTTCTGCAGAGGAAGTTACATTATTATTATTGTTGTTAGTTTTTTCCTCTGTCAGTGTTTAGATTCTGTTATTATTATTATTAATATTATTATTATTATGGGTATTCACTATTGAATTGCTGTAGTTTTACGTAGAAGGAGGAACACTTCTTTCAATTGGTGAAAATACTAAGCTGTTATACAGATCACATATTTACAGCGGCAGCCTTTATAGTTCAGTTGTCATCATATATATCTTGGGCCACCTTTTTCCAGTTGTTTTAGTGTGACACAAGCAAATTTCAATTCAATGATTTTTCTCCCAGATGTTTTCTTGTTATGGGCCAGTTGCTTCGTGACCACTTGGATGTTCAGACAAAAATGGAAATTTGGCAGCGACTCCTCCTGTGGTTCTGGGCTGGGTGGCTTTTCTTCCTCTGTAAGGTTCAGGGGAAATCTGGACACATTTATTGGGGCAGGACAAAAGCTAAGACTCATCTCCAGGTCAGATCAGGTGACCCAGTCAGTTGTGTTTATTAGCACTCCAAAGTAGGAGTGTGACAAAATCCTGTGACACAACAGAGAATAGTGCTGCAATTCGCAGTCGGCAGACCTTTGTGTTGGAAAATTGGCACCGAAGAAACCCATAACGCATCATTTTGGGAACCCTGAACAACACTGACAGAGACAAACAAAAGACGCCCAAAAGGAATTTTATTCATAGAAAATAAAAAAGGAAGAATTTGCTCTTACTTTTCTCTAAACTAATCTAATATTTGATATTTGTAAAACTTTTGTTTTGTGAAAACTAGTTTCTGAAAAAGCCTCGTCTTCTGCGTTAACTTCTGGAGCCTTCCTCGAGAGTTTTTTAACTGCTCAAATTAAAAGTTAACGGACTGGGTTCCTAAACATGTTCAATCATCAGGAACATCAGGAGGATCGAGTGTAAAGGCATAAAATGTGATTTGTGAACATCAAGTTTTTCTCATTTGAAGACCTTTTAAAATTTATGAATAGAGCATCAATTTGTTGAAATTATGTTAAAAGGGTGCCCTGCGATACGAAAACAAGACCTCAACTCTGGCTGATTTTTAACAGTTGTGATATAAAAACTACATGTGATTTATTTTTTTTTGTTTTTAATAGTAACATGGGGCCATAATGCTGATAATGTGAGCTGTTAACAACAGACTAGGTAAGCGATAGTTGATGGATTCAGTTTAATATGTGACAAAGGGGTTTCCGTGTGTCTCACCAGCGACCATCTGCTCAGGACTTACCCTTTAAAGCTCTTGTCTGCTTTAATTTGCTTCAAAACATTTTACTATCAGTTGGGATCAAAGAGCTGCAGTCGTAGCAATCAAAACTTGTCTTTCTAATGTGCTTTAAAGGACATTCGCTCAGATTGGCACATAGAGAATCAAAAGTAACTTCTTAACTGCCTATTTTATACACAATCAAAGGTATAGATACACTGAAATGATGTGAGAGATGTTTTTTGCACTTGAAATAATGAGGCCAAAAATAAAACGCTCAGTTCTTCAGGGTACTCAGAGGTGAAAACCATTGAGGTGGGAAGTTGTGCAGTACCCAGGAGTTGCCTGTATTTGACCAAAAACGTCCCAGTAGAGGTGGCATAGCAGCCAGAGCCTGGCGTTTTTCCTCTTCTTTTTACTGTAGTTTGTATCATTAAAGGGATTTGCTGAACCAAATCCACAGGTGACATCTATTTTCATACAGCCTTTCCTATATAACGTCTTTCTACAGCTCAGCTTCCATTTAAATGCACATACAAAGCTTCAGTGTATTCATTAACGTTTGTACAGATCTGGTTTTTGGTTCCTCTGAAGGATCATTGCACAACAATGAAAAACAAAAAAAAACTTTACTCATTTACAGATTATCTTAAAATCTCCAATTTGTCCACTGAATAACTTCTTTTAGATTTAAAAACTGTAACGCATATGGAAACAATTCAACTTTTTTAATGTGTGTATTTTATTTTATTTTTTTTTTACATATATTTAGAAACAGCTCTTAGCTGCTTGATTGGAAAAACATAAAGTCATCAGTAACGACTTCAACTTTAAAGCTTTTTCCAGGTGCTAAGGTCCTTCTTTTGTCAGGGATTTATTGACCAGATTAACTAATGCAGTCATTTATAGGTTTGTTCTGCCTGTCGGTGTATATTCACAGTTTGTACCAGCCCATCAGCCTTTTACACTCCTGCTGTCAGTTAACCCGAGTAAACTTTCCGTTGAGCTAAGCTTACAGATTTATTTTATTTTTTTTCTCTCAGAAATTATGAGTTTGCAACAGAACTAAAGCATTAGTGATGCACATGTTTTTACCGCAGAATGTTAAAATGTGAAAGTCACCTGCAGGTGAATTTAAAGTTTTCTGAAGATTTATTTTTTAGCATAAAAAAAAGAAACTTTGTTTAAATGTATTCTTTTGCCGATCCTTCTTTGATTTCATCAGTTTCTCTTGATTTATTTGTGATCGTATGTCACTTTTGCCTTTTGTGCTCCAAAAATATTCAAAACCTAAAACTGGAGCGACATTGTACAAACTATCGATCCAAAATCGGCTCACATTCAGTACGTGCAATACTTTGTCGAAAGTGTTAATGTTTATTTTTGCTTTTAACTTTTCATGAAAACAAAGCTGAAAATTTCAGGGTCAGTTCAAATTAGAATGTGGAAACCAAACCATTAAAACCACTGTTTTAATAAATCAAATGTTCATTTGGAATATACTGAAACTACTGTAACAGATTTGTACTTTTATTGTTTTTGAGACAGCAACACTGCCACAAATCCCACTGTCATTCATTAAGTAATTAAAAAAAAAATTGGCAGCTCACCAAAATGCCACAAGAAACGTTTTTTTTTTTTTTTTTTTGACAAACATCAGTGATATCTGCAACATCAAACTGTCTAGCAGTCAACTGAGGTTACTGTGGCAGGTTAACTTGTGGTGCTTTTTAAAGGCTGCCAACATGTAACAGATGTAAATCCATCCAAAAAATATACCATATCAAAAGTGGGTGCTCTTTTTTTTTTTTTTTTTTTTTTCTTAAAAGTTCAGCTACAAATTCTGTTAAACTAATTAAAGAATGTTTTAAATTCAAAATTTCTCTGGGAAGCTCTTGTGCTTTTTTTGAAGAGAATCATTTTAGATTTAACTGTCATTAAGAGGCAACGTTTGACCAACATGTAATGTTTGGGTTCTGCAGGGATTAATCAGATAATAAACTGAATCTGTTTCCTGGCAACATCTGATATGGAGCCCAATGACAGAAAACAGTGAAACCTTTTCAGATTTCAATCTCTGACTCTGAAAGTCGTTCCTCTGTCAACAGACCGACTGATCCTGGTCTCATTTATAAATCCCTGGTCTTTCCCACATTACACCACACACCAGCCCTTCCTCTGTGAGAATGTACACGGGAAAATGTTTTTTGTTTTTTATTCTTGGTAAAGAAAAGAAAACATTTTATCTATAAAGAATTTGAATGGTTTTATTTTTTGTTTCTATTGCCAACCTGTAAGCTAAAAAAAAATGTGTTTGAGCAGGTTTTACACAGCTGTAAAACTTTTTTTTTTTTATTTCTTAATAAAAAATTTGTCTTCAGAAAATGAAGGTGAAGTTGTCATGTGTCTGTTCGTTCCACTTCCACACACTGATAATTACTTCCAGGTTAAAGTTTTCCACATTATTAAATTTAAACCTGTGGTTCCATGGAGATCTCGGACACACGAGCAGGAGCAGCGACAGCCGTTTAACCAAACAAAGCATTAAACCAAAAACGTAAACGATGTGGAAACTGCAGGTCTGTCTTTGGGACAGCAAACACGTGGCTAATAAGTTTTATTTTTATTAGCCATGATGCAAAAAAAAACAACAACCCTGCACTTAATAGTGAACACAAACTTTAGTCGTGGAGTTGGCTTAAAAGTTACAGAATATATTTCTGTTCTATAACTGCTGTGGAGATGACGGAGTTGAAATGAAATATCCTTTCTTGCACCAGAGGAGGAAGGATCTTCCATGACGCTCCTTTGTGCACCTATCACTGAAACACCGTCCAACAGTCATGACGGACATGACTGTTGGACGTGGGGTCCAACAGTCATGTTCTGTTGGTCCTTCCATTTTCCGCCACTTGAACCGGGTCAGGGCAGCAAACTAGCACAGAGCTAATCTCTGTGGGTTATCCAACCACTTCCTATCGGCTGTAGATAAGCTGCTGCTCCAATAGAAGAAGACCACAAAGATGGCTGGTCCTGTCTGCAGAGGCCTTGAAAAGCAACCCCCTGCCTTCCAAAAGATCCCGGCCTCCTTAGCAGGTCTGCTCAACCCAAAACAGAAGGATTTGGATCAACGCGTGATTAAATGACTGAATCCAAACAAGAATTTATGATGATATTCATAGATGCTCTTCTTTCAGTCTGACTGAGCTTGATATTGAAGATCTGCAGAATGCTTGCAGTCAGCTGCAGGTTCTTAAATCAAAGGTCTTGACCTGTAAAAAAAAACAAGATGTCTCTTTCCTTTCACTTAAAACGCTGCACTTTGATCTATCATATAACTGCAATAAATCTATTGATCTGAGGTTGTAATGTGAAAAACCTCAACTGATATAAATACTTTTCCAGAAGCATTGTAGAGCTTATCGCTTCTCCTTTGTTGTTTCCCATTTTCAGCAGCCATCTTGGTTTAAAGATGGCTACCAATTGCAGCCATCTTGAACAGTTTTGAACTGTTGGAGGACAATTCAAACAGTCCAACAGTCGTGAAGATGCAGCATACTAAACGTAAGCCTCATGGTACCTGGCCTTAACTGTTTGGGTCAAAAATAAGAGTTACCTCTGCCTCGGACCAAATCCTGATGACTAAAACCTGGATCACTCTAGTGTGGACGTAAAAATGTGATTTGGATTCTTTTTTTCTGGAATATTACTCAAGGTTTAAAGATATTTGAAGAAAGTTCAAATATTAAATGAGTATAGTGAAGTAAGCTCCATTTCTCTTGCAGAAACGAACTAAGCCTTTTATTTTTTTAACAGCTAAGCCTTCCTTGTTACGTCGAAGTTTTTTACAGTAAATAATATCATGGGAATTGTTTTGAGAAGTTGGCTAAGGAATAAATCTTCTTCTCACCTTATAAATCTTGACTTTATCCATAATTACAGGCTTCCTGTCAGCTTTAGACTGGCAACCTTTAAAATCTGATAAACCCAGCCTGTGATGGGGCAACAAGTTTAAACCAAAAATATTCCAGTTAATTCTGAAATGGAGCAAATGTCAGTGGGAAAAACAAGCCATCCTGGGCTCTAACATGTTCAGGAACAACACTGGTTCTGAATAGCTCTGGCTGATGGAATATTTTGACCCAAACATCGGTTCCCAGCAGGAGGAGGAGGATGAGACATGCCTGTAAATAACAGAGGATGGACGCTTCACATGACTAATTTTCCCAGACTGTAATTTTCCCTCAATAGCAACAGAGACACACTGCAAAAATACAAAATCTTACCAAGTGTTTCTGTCTCGTTTGTAGTACAAATATCTTGTACTTGAAGTGAGATAAAACTGACTTACAGATAACTTTTCAGCAAGATATAGGAGCTTGTTTTAAGTCAGTAATTCCTTAATAGTAATGAAGGTCTAGCGTCATTGTTTGGTCGATCCTCTCTCCATAGAGCCGTGACTCCCTGGCCAACAACGGCTCGTTGTTGTTGTCGAACTCTCTGTAAGGCTGGATGTGAAAGTGCATGCTAACATGCCTTTCATTGGCTGCCAGGTCCAGGAATAGATTTGTCTCCTGAGAATTGCTCTCTGTTTTTATTCTACTTCAAAAGAGTTTGCTGGCAAACACACAAAGCAAAATAATGTTTTTTATTTCTAGAGTAATGTTTTGAGTTATTTCAGTATCTGCCATGACGGTCAAAAATAGAACGACGCGGGAAGTAATGTGATAATAATGTGCAGAAAATCAAATCCAGCTTGTAGTGTGTGTGCGTGTGTGTGTGTGTGTGAATCTATTTTATTGGGAATAAACGCCAGTTTCCATTTTATTGCCACTCCTCTGAAGGACTCTTTCTGCTTATTTTCAGGATCCTTTTTTATATTAAAATATAAAATCTGGTTAGTATTGTTTTGTCAGTTTGATCAAGCATTTTAATTTGTAGCACTAAGCCTTTTCTTAGCTCACTGCTGCGGATGTATGTAAACAATGGTGTTACCATGGAGAATAGATAACGTTGTCTCAGACTTGGAGATTGTTGAAGGAAGGCACCCGACATGGAAATCTGCAGTAGAAGAGTTTTATTCCAGAATTTACCGGCTCTTAAAAGTTAAGCAAATGGAATATTATCTCATTAAAATACTGAACTGGGCTCATAATGTTGTGGTGTTTAATGGACAGTACTGCATATAAAACAGCTGCTTCAGCTTTGATGGAGAAGCTTCATTTTTCAGTAGCTTCCAGCTTTGCTTAGATCATTTCCAGGTTACATGAAGACAGTGTGATAGCTTCAGTTCCTTCACGTTTTTCTGATCAGAATTAATGACAGTATTGTCAGTATCAGAGAAATCCTTATAAGTTATCCAGCTTCTTTATGGTCTTGTAAACTCTTTCAGACAACTATTATTGGGGAAGCGAACCAGGGTCTCGAATTTCTTGTATTTCTCCAAAATCTCTTATTCTTTGCATTCCAAACTTTTCAAGTAGATTTTTGACATTTTTCAGCTTGGAAATCATGTATAATACTTCCAGCTTCGTGTTCTCTCATCTGTGGGTTAAATGATTTTTCTAAAGTTAAACTGTTCTGAATAGAAGTGACCATATCACATTTTCTTTCTGTCTTCTGATTGGTAGGGAAACGGCTTCAGTCTTGCAGGCAGTGCCGCAGTTTGTTTATTTTGAAGTTAAAGAAAAAGTATTGCATATTCATTTTGTCCTGATTGTACATTCACTCATCCATATGCAGCCATGTGGCCTCGGTTCTGAAGCACATCCGTGTACCACTGGCTTTTTTGTATAATTGCATGTGTTTTGATGTGTTGTGTGTATGTCTGACTGGTTATGTAACTGTTTGCCCTTGGGATAATTGAGTCAACTGAGGCAGAATGTGCAGTACTATACACACACACAGAACATAGCACGTGTTGAGAAACGATGAGGTGTGCACAAAATTTGTGTGTATGCAGGAACCCAGTTTTACTTGTACATATGGGCATGTTGGGACATTTTAATGATTCTTTGGACATTTTAATCAGTTCTTTGTCTCATTCCATCTGTTAAGGCCAATGATTGGTTTCAGGACCAGGATTGGAATTAGCACATTAGGTAATTCCAAATTGTAGTTTTTTGGAGACATTATACCTCCATAATGACATCATCTTTATCTTCACCCTGTCAGGAGATGCTGATGCTCCCTTTGTGCCTCCCTTTAGAGACGCCTGGTCATGGTTTGGTTTGTGGTGTACGATCAATGTTCATTTAGTACAGAAGGACCTGAAGGGTGTCATCCTCCACACCATTACACCACCACCTCCACCCAGAGCCACTAAAGCATGGCGGGGTGTGTACAGATCAAACCAGCAGTAATGGTCATTGGAGCAGAAAACATCTTTCCAGTCTGCTCATTTTACTGAGTCTGTGCGAACTTCAAAACTCAGTTGTACCCAAAGTTAAGAAGTAACTAGTTACATTTACTCTAGTAACTTTTTACTACGCTGTACTTTTTACTTTTACTTGAGTAATTTTATTATGAAGTATTGTTACTCTTACTTGAGTAAGATTTCTGGATTCTGAATGAAAAACAAACATGTTTTAACCAACAAATTCACCAGACAGACACACACCTGCGGTTTTTGTTAAACTTTCATAAGTTTTTTTATTGAAAGAAACTGATTTGGGAAAAATTTATTTTATCTGATTTTGTTATTTTTTGAATAATTGTCATTTTGGTCCTTAAAATACCCAAATTTTCACTTAACCTTATATATTTCAGCCATCTGATTATGTCATTTTAAAATAATTTCTACTCTTGCTTGAGTAATTTTTGGACGGCTACTTTTTACTTTTATCTGAGTGAATATATGTTGAAGGAGTGCTACTCTTGCTTGAGTATCATTTTGTATACCAGTGTGTTCTTCTCCTGTGGCACAAATGCTTCAAAATTCGACGTGTTGTGCATTCAGAAATGGTATTCTACATAACTTGGATCTAAAGAGAGTTATTTGCATTATCATCAATAAGGCATTTCATGCAAACAACTGTCAGTCACTGATTATTTTCTCCTTTTAAGCCGTCGTCTCTAATCCATGTAGATCTGATCCAATTCCTCAAATCCTCAGATCAGCCTGCCTGGAACCAGCTAGCTAAGAAACGGAGACCCTTAGCATATATTCAACAAGAAGCATGAAGAGGAAGAATCAAAAACATGCATACACACACTCATAAAAGCAGACATTTTATTTTTCTTGCTTTTAATTGTTTTTCTTCTCAAAAAGAAGTATAGCAGTACACTCTTGGTTTCATAGAAAATGAGCAAAATGAAAAAATAAAAATGACCAAAAACAAAGTTATACATTTTGTTTTTCATCTTGTTTTTTTTTTTTTTTTTTCAGACTTTTCTTTTCATGTTTTTGAAGAGTAATAGTATTATAGAAAAATAGTATTTTACATAGAACTTTACATAATTAAAAACAAACAGAATAACACAATATCAATAGTACCATTAACGGCCCAATCCAGAATCGTATTAAGGATTGTCAGGTAAACATGCCAGAAAATTACAAGCAGAAAACTATTGTAATTTTTATTTATTCTGTTTAGAATTCAATTTAAAAAAGAAAGTATCTACCAAGAACGTCAACATGGGGAAAGATGGTAACCTAGATTGAAAACAATAATGTAATGCCCAGTTAAACTGGCTGGAATTCCAGATTTTTGTGTTTTTATTGTACAGTGTTTGCTGCAGACTGGACGTATGAATATTTTACTGGTATCTAAAATATATTTTCATCCAGTCAATATGAGGATCTTCTAGTTGAGGTGAAAAAACAGCCACGGAACAGCTGACTGGGTGTTTTGATACCAAAATTATTTTTAGATTCTTGGCGATGAACAGCTATTAGATGACCTCAAAACGAAGAACAATTGAAGCTTTGCTACAGGAATAGCAGTTAGCAAGAGCAAATGCTTTCCAACAGACACCATTACTGAGCAGAGTGATTCCAATGTTTGAATAAATTTATTCTGATGGTAAAAAAACACATTATTTACTTTTCAAAGTGCTCAGTTTTCCATATCTTCTCAAGCAAAAGAAATTTTAAACCCCCAATATTAGCATTTGTTAGCAAAACAAAACAATGATTAGCAATAACCCAATTTTCACACATCCAATCATGAAGTTTAATAATTAGCCCACCATGTGTATCTGTTTTGTTCATATTTACTGAACTTTGCCCAACCTCACACTGTTAATGTGGTAAACTTTCTGGAAAACATTCAATATCACCAGACAAGCAGGCTGTTACGCACTTGACAAAAAGCCATGTGAGCAACACTTACTCAGCTTCAGGGAAGCAAGCATAACGAAAGGAGGAGCTGATAGAAGAACCAGGAAATCTACAGATAAAATGATAAACTGGAAAATATCTGATAGCCACAACCTGGCTCTCAGTGGCCAAGGAATTTGAATCTGCACGTTACTGGAGGAGGCTACATCCATTTTAGATTTCATGCTGCTATAAGCCATAAAAATATAAAATACTGCATTAGAAAGGCACAGGAAAGCTGAGATGAACACCCTAGTGCAGCTTATGACATCATAAATGTCAGGTTATATAAGAACTTGTCCACTGGGTTCAGAATGACGACTACCTGCTACATGAAAGTACAGATTTTCTTTTATTGTCACAAGGACAGTTAAAACTATATGATTTCCCCCAAAGACACAATAAATTTAAGCTAATTATTATAAAGTAATAACTTCAATTTTGTACTTTAATACTCAGGTATTAACTCTAAAAGTGGAAATAAACAGACAGAAAAAGAGTCGTAACTTGATTTTTGACATGAAACCCACGGTTCTGGATTGGGCTTTAAACTAACCCAGAAACGCAAATGGAGCATGAATGATCACACACACATACACTACTTACATACATACTTGTATATGTATATATATATATATATATATATATATTTAAAGAACTACCAAACCCTTTTGGGAAGCTTTATTTGCATTCTCATATTTCACCTTACTTAAGTTTTTTTATTTGCACTTTTTAAAAGATCTTTTTTGGCCACTTCACAGTATAAAATACACTCAGACATGTTTGTTCAGTTGTCCATGAAAATACAGAGTATGAAATTCAACAGTGTGCTTTTAATTGTGGAGCGTTGGCAGACATTTTTCTTATGTGCGTTGAGTTTCTGCTGTTTTGAGTCTGATGTGAGTTTCAGAGGAGGAAGTGAATTTCTCTGAGTCCTGACAAACATCACAGCTGAACAGTAAGATGAACAACACCTATTTTTGTGATGTCCACTCTGTAAAAAATGAAAATGATAAAAACTGGAAACACACCACACCTCTACATTTACGCTCAGACAAAATATCACTTCTGCAGCACATACACCCCACCTTTCCTACACACGTGGTTTTACTCAAGGGGAGCAGCTGGAGCCGTGCTGTGTTATATAACAGCATGAGGAAAGAGTGAGACAGACAGCGAAAAGGAACAGAGGATGTAATTGTTCCTGTCAAACATTTCCAGTTCTTCGCTGGACAAAGCCTATTCTGTTCCCCCACAAGCAAATGTTCTCGTATTCATCTTTCGTGTTTCATATGTTGTGTCTTTCTCACATCCTGATGTCGCTCACTGCTGAGTTATACAGTGATAAAGTATTCATCCCAGTACAGATTGCTTCTTTTTTTTGGTTTTGTGAAACTTAGATGGTTTAGTATCAGCCAAAAATAGCCTGAGAATTTACAAAAAAGAAGGTTTCAAATAATTATTGCATGTATTAAGGGGAAAAAAACTATCAATGCAAACATCGGGTTATGTGAAAAACACATCTCCTTCTTTACTAAACAATAATTACCTGTAATTAAAGTGAAGAACCCAGAAGAACACCTAAAGTTCTGCAGGCTTCGTGCATCAGTTAAGGCCAGATATCCAAGATGTGTCTCTGATGTAAAACTAACAGCATTTCAGAAAAGGTCAGCTGGACATGGTCATTGTTCTGTGACTGATGGGGCTTCTGTGCTTCTTCAGTAGCAGGAGAACTTGTCATTACTGGAACCGTGAATGACAATCGTTAATGTTCTCTAAAATCCTGGAGGTGAATGTCTGGCTCTCAGTTTGTGACCTTAGACTGACGCTCACTGGGTTTAAGCAACGACCCAACTGAGTTTATGTGCCATGACCTTAAACAGGCTATTCATGCTGGAAAGGCCTCTTATGTGGTTGAGTTAAAACAATTATGCAAAGAAGAGTGGGCAAAAAAAAATCATCTGTAGGAATTTAAAAGACTCTTTGCTATTTGTCCCAAACAATTAATGACAGCTGTTGCTGCCAATGTTGGCAAAAACAGTCATCAGGTTTACGGTGGAGTTGCTTCTTCACAAAGAGCCAAGTTGGTTTGGATGGTTGTTTCCCATAATAAATAAAATCATCATTTGAAAACAGTTTCTTCTTGGATATTGCAATCTGACAGGCATTAAATAATCTTTCACAGCATTGCAGCTGCATGCACAGCTGTGCAAAACACCACATTAGTCATGGAAAATTTCACAGACAGCCAATATCAACATAAAAACTGGGAATGTTTAAAACATATTTCAGCGTTAACTTGCATTTGAACAGTGAACACAAATGCCCATCTAATGGAAACTGGAACTTTTCTTATTTCTTCTTTTGCCTTTGAATCTGGTTTAAACAGCATTTTTGACGAAGCTTTAAAAGAATCCTCATTTTACGAAATGTTAGCACCTGTTTCTTCATATCTTTACCTTCTAATATGTACAAATTGTTTTCCATTTCTCACATTCATGCAAATCACTGTGAATCCAGTTGTGGCAGGAAGCTGACAAAAACCTTTTGGCGCATCTCAGTTTGACAAATCGTCAAGGTAAGACAATCAAAAAGCAGTTTGATTTGTGTAATATCACTGAAGGTTTGTCCAGTCATTATTTAGAAGGTTATAAATGATTCATTTTTTTAAATTAAATTAATGCTGTTTTTTATTAAAAACCTAAAAACTTAACATGGGTTTTGTGTAAGAAGCATTCCCAGTGGCTAATGTTTCTCTGCAGAGGTCATGACTCAGAGCTGGTAATGGCATCACATCCAACAGAGTCCAGCTGGAGTAATATAAAACACAATGACATTTATTTCACTGCAATTTTGAGATGACATTTTAAAATGTTTAGAGAAAATATGTAGTTTTTTTCTGACTTAGACTCAAAAATCTCTGACCTCTTGGTTAAGAAAAGGTTGATTTCTCAGGGTTTCGATGGTTTTTGGCCACTAAAATGGCCAATTTCTCACTGTTAGGCATGAAAATGGAAAGAGGGCCACAATATTATAAAAATGTTCTTAAGTGCTCATATGCTGACAAGTTTTTTTCCTTGACACCTATCCATTTGCAGAACTGAGAAAATAACTTCCATTTAAAATAACTTATTGAAGAGCAGATTCAATACTTTTTGTTTTTTTAATAGTTATAAAAAAAGTGGCAGTTGTAATGTCATTATTGTTCTAATTTGAAGTATTTCAGAGTTTTATTGATTTGTTTAGTGATTCATTATATGCAATGGAATAAAATTGAAAGGTCTGTCCCTAAAAGAGCTAAAAGAAGCTTTTATTGACTGTTCCTCATCCGAATGAGGGAAACTGTGTTTAAGCACATTATAAACGTCTTACACGATGACATCTGGATGAGCCATTTGCTAAATTTAGATAACATCTATTATCTTCTATGTTCGGTCTTAATATGCTCCTTAAAAAGACCACTTTTTTTTTTTCCTTCTCCAAATTATATAAAATCTAGAACATGACCCATGCATTTTGTAAAAACAGAAAAAAAGCACCACTTGACCCATTTAGTTGATTTTCATTCACTTGTAAACAATAAAATAAAAAGAATCAGAATTTCTGGAATTTACACTTTTTAATGAAATGTTGGTGTTGTGGTGATTTTTTTATGTATTTTTATTTTATCTTTTTATATTTTTGTATAAAGAATATACTGTATAACAGCAGTACAACTCTGTAGATGGAATGTCTGCATGCAGGGTGTTTTTGTTTGTATTTCAGTGTTTTCAGTCTCTGTATAGTTAGAATTATTGCTAGCCTGTGTTTATTCCCAGACCAGTCACAGTAAATATGTTCACAATTCATGACTTGTAGTGTTAATGCGCAGTTAAAAAGAGCTTGTGTGTTTGTTTGCACTGTTGGTTACAGACTTAAGGGATGGTCTAAAGTGTTGTTGTTGTCTTCTGGCGTGTCGCCGGCCAGAGGGTTTCTGCTGATGACCAGCTCCAGTCTGTCTCCAGCCTCGGTGATGAGCGGCACCGCCAAGCAGCAATCAAAGTCTCTCGTTCTGACATGGTTGACCTGGATGCAAATACAGAGACAGTGGTTTCCCCTGTAAGCTGCGGTCTCATTTTAATATTGCAATCTTGTTTCTTCAATAAAAGCATCCAAATTAATAGCAACGTGAAAGAATTGTGACCTGCGACTTGCTGAGAAGTTATAATATGTACTTTTTTTGGACAGCTCGAAAATTAAGTGATCTTCAACAATTCAGGGGTTTGAAACTGCTTTGTTAGTTAATTAGATTCCAGATCCCTCTATACTTGTCAATCATTCACTACAAACATTAACCAAAATGTAATTTCTTCTTCTAAAATAGCTCGATACTTTATAAACTAAAAACTGAAATATTATGCCCATGTTGCATTTCACTTAAACTGATGTGACAAACTGGACGCTGAGCGTTTGTAAACTGCTTGGGGATGCATAGGTAAATATATCGCTTCCCATACTCTCCAGCACTTTTGCTGAACTAATTTTCTTTTTTCATACCTGCAGGATCCTGTCGAAGGGTTTCAGTCCAGCTCTGTCGGCTGGCCCATCAGGCCTGATCATGTTGACATAAACGCCTTTCTCCAGGAAGCCGTCGGACACGCTAAACCCAAAGTCATCGCTCTCCGGGTCCTTTATCACCGTTACCTGGTCGAGGAGAACACAAGCCTGTGAGATATTTTTATTTGTCTGCATGAAATGTGGGCACCTGCGAGAGCTACACTCACTGTTACCTGAGCTTCGACTTCACTGCCACATGCTGTCATATTTTCATGTCAGAATATTACTTTTTTCTTTTACTTATGATACCCATTTGTATTATCGTTATTGACTAAGACTGCTATCAGTTAAACATGTGAGTTAAGCTGCATTACTTTTAAAAATGCAGAAACTGTTTGAAGTTCAGAGAAATGAGCTCACTTTGTGCAGCTCCAGAGGCGTCGGGGACAAAATTCCCTGCATTTCCTCTTTGATCCGACGAGACTCCCACGTTCTCTCCGATACTCTCAATGAAGCCTTGAGCTTCGGATCATGGTGCAGAAGGGGGGACTGATTCTCTTGGTGGATGTGGGCTCCGTGGTGCAGGTGGGCCTCGTGGTTAAAATGGACTCCGTCATGCAAGTGGGAGTCTGAATGAAATAAAAAAAGTCGGTTTAGAGAAAAAAAGGTTTTCAAACCGCCTGCTTACACGTGTTACAGACCAAGAACAGGTGGGTTCTTAGTCTTGCCCCACCTTGGTGGATGTGGGCCTCATCGTGCAGATGGACGTCCTCGTGTAAATGGACCCCCTGGTGCAGGTGTGCATTCTGGTGAAGCAGGTTTGCTTGAAGAAGGAGGGAGTTTCTTCGCAGTGGACTCATCCTGTGGCTCAGGATGGGCTCAGCTGGAGGTTTGTTGGCACCTTCTACTCCCAGACTGATGGCTGTACCTGTCATGATGGAAGCCTGCACAACCACATGTATGAATTCATACAAACAAATTAATATTTTATTAATACGTTTGATATCTTTCATATTAAAAAACAAGCTATCATCCTGTCCGCTCCTAAAAATTCAACAATTTTTCTCATCTGCTTAATTTTGTGCATCTAAGCTACTTATTGATTAGTTAAAATGTCAGTGGATTTTTCCCGATTTTATAAAGTCTTTGTAGTTGTTCACTAAGTTGTGAGACATATCCAAGGACGCCAACAAACCTCGATCTCTCTGAGAAGTTCAGACTGGCCACAAGTCTCCAGGTCTTCCAGAGCCTGACACCAAAAACTGTCATCTGGATCCAGCAGAATACCATCTGGTGGTTGGCCAATAAATCTGCCAAAAATGAATTCATTCCATCAGTCAGTCGGACACGTTGATAAATAAATACATTCCAGTCCATAAAGCACAAACCATAGTCAGAATAGAGATGCAGTGGTGATAGGTTGTAACAAATGTTTCAAATAAATGGAGTTTTAAGGACCACAACCTGCACCAATAGTTCACTGCAGCTACAAACCATTGTTTTGAAATTCAAATTAAATGGGCCAAATGTGTGGAAGGTTAAAGCAGCCAAAGTCTTTTCATACTGCAGACAAAGGAAGATCTTCTAAAACCATGCAGTTTTCCCCACATGTAAATAAATCAAAATGGATGAATTTATAGGATAATCTGCATAGATACAAACTAATGTAAATGAAAGCCAGAGTCAAAAGTATTTGGCTGTTTGTGACATCCAGGCTGTGTGACATATGTTTCTTGTGTCCTGGCAGCTAATGGGAAATTTGATACGGGGAAAAAATAGAAGAAATGACTTCCTGCAGCACACCTGGTTTTACAAAAAGACAGATATGGGATAGAAAGCAGAATTCATTTCCCTGTGATGCCTGGCTGAGACCTTTTCAGATTAATAAATGAATAAATTACATCTTGAATCCTGTTCAAGAAGACAAGAGAGGGTTAACATTGACTGCATTTGTACATAGAGCAGAAAAAAAAAAAAACGGTGAAGTTGAACTCTTCTATAATAAAAACAAAAGAATTGTTGACAACAACAGAAGAAGAAGTCAAGCTTACTAAATGATTTGTTTAGTAAGCTCGTTACTTACAGAAGCATAACATTACAGTCCAAACAGAAGAAACAGATATTCAGATGGGATCGTCAGGTCTGTGTCCCGCTTCGCCCTCTGATGATCTGATGAAACGTACGCAGCACGATTTTCTACCAAAACCTTTTAGAGGTTGTGTGCTGCAATTTCACTGTTATGAATTGTCTTTGTCTGAAACCTTGTTTACTTATTTATTGCTTTATTCTGTGATGCTTGTGTTTGATAAAACAGCAGCTGTGTGTTGCATCTTTGATCTAAGAAAATAAGGTTAAAATCAAATGGTCTGCATTACATGCAATAATAACAAAACATCAAAAGCCTGCAGAAGGTAATGCTATCTGTGCCTGAAATTACTTTTTATAAAATAGATATGATATAAGCATACAACTTCCTCACAGTTCACTAAATATTGCTGAAAGCTTTGATTTGGAGATGTGGTTTCAGATTTATAAACAACAACTAAACATAAGAATATTAAAATTATAACATTGATTTATAACCACTGTTGAGGGAAGAAGAGTAGATTTGGAAATTCCAACAACATGAGGAAATCCTGCCCAGTACTGAACAAGGCTTTTTATTCTCATTATAAAAATGCATGTAATGTAAGTGAATTTCAGACATTAATTCAGCTTTGATTCTTTTTTCTCTCCGCTCTGAGCTGAGTTATATAACTCCCGTAGATACGACAAGGCTTAGCCTCCTGACTCATCGCTCCGCACGCAGACACACAAACACACAAACACACAGATGCTTCAGATACACAGACTCTCTCACTCACTCTGTTATTCAATGGCCATACAGGAACATGTGCTCTTCACTAACTATAGGAGCTGATAGTGGCAGTTAAGGATCAAAAATCTGATCATTTCTAAGTATATGTAAATCTATTCCAGCATGACTGCCCTCATTTCTTCCTCCTCTAGTCTCAACATTGTTTCTGCTTTTAAGCAGCTTCAGTCATTCTGTTATGTACTCCACTTGTTTCATTTTCAGGGGTTTTCTTGCGCGATTATTGTCAGCCATAAGTCAAATCTTTGTTTGTCTAAACAAAACTCTTTAAACTCTCTTTTGCTTTCCCAATTTTCCTTTTTTTGTTTTAGTGGTCATTAACTCTTTCAGGTTAATGTTTGTGTGAGCGTACTCTCTGGATTCAGTTCTTTACATGTGACAGACAGACTTACAAATCAAAAGGGTTCAACGTTCTCTTTTTCCACAGCAGTTGAAATGTCATTATTTTTGAAGGCATGGCCATTTTAACCTATGAAGTGCAACAATGTCTGCCTCTGAGCCAAACTGGTTCTGTTACTCATCCAGTTCTACAGATTACTTGGTACCAGTTCTTTTTGTTTCCAGCTCTACCATCAGAAAACAAGTTCTGTCTAAACCTTTCTGGGCCAGAGGAAAAAAATGCTTTTACTAGGACCTGAAGCGACAGCAACAGACAAAAAGAATGTTCAATTAAATCCAAAGTTTAAGCTTTGACTCGTTTGAAATAAAGAACATTAATGAAAAGACTGGGTTTGAACTGGACTAAGACGAGCTACATGTTCCTCGTTTTCAGCAGTGGATTTTTGGGGAAAATATTGTTTATAGTTGTGATCAGAATTGCTGTTTGAAACTGAACAGTGGCAGTATCTTTAACTAAAAAATCCCTGGAATATCACCAGAGTTATATTGTATTTTCTGCTTGAAATGAAGATTACAACACTGACAGTGTTTATAAATCAAACTGGTGATATGGGAACAGCTGTTTAAGGGATCATTAGAGAAATTCATTGGTTTATGAAGTACAACCTGTGTTATGGTTCTTTACAAAATGCAGAATAAAACAGAAACAAACGTCTTAGCTGATGTACGTGACAGAGCTTCTTATTACATATATTAATCTCTAGTTCTGGTCTAGCATTGGGACTGATTTGGTGGAAAACATTTTGAAATCTTTCTTTTCTCTGGAAACGTGCCACCTACAGGAAGACAGCAGCTGTAATGGAATCCTCTATTAGCAAAACAGAAGGCAGGATAACTACTCAGCTGAAATAGTGACAATGAAACAACAGCAGAAAACTTTGGGAAATCAAAGTTCTTAGTCAGGTTTTTTTTTAGCTAATTTGGGAAGCAAGAAAAAAACTTCTGGAGATGTCCTATGGGAAAATCCTGCTGCTGGATGACGCTGTTCAATCAAACCATGTCTGAAGGTTCAGTTCAGTCGTACCCTGGTGGTTTGTCCCACTCATCCTCACTGAAGCCTCCATCACTAAACGGGTAGTTCTTCCTCCTTCCAGGAGGTGGCGTTGTGCTACGTTGTTGTTTGGAGCTACGCCACTCATGTGGGTGGAGCGCGATGCCCGCTCCTTGTTGTGCGTATGTACCTGTGGGAGAAAAGATTTAAGGAGCCCTTTTGATAGAAAGGAAATGTCCCTTGTTATGTGGTGCTACTTTAAAAGAACAAACTGCATGAGCATTTCTTGGCTAGCTTACCTTGGCTGCCATATCCTGCGTCCAGTCCAGAACCGTCCCAGGACTCCATGGCCGAGTCCACACTCGGTATCGTTGTGGAGTAAAGTTCTGACAGCTTATTGGTCTGTTGGCTGTCTGTCAAATCATCCTCCTCTGGGTCACTGACCTCATTCTCTGTCGCATCCTCAGCGTCTGCTGCTTTCCTCTCCTCTAAATCTTTAACATAAAAACAATAAAATTTTACTGGGACATGAAAAGTCTTGCTGAGAAACACAGAGTGGCATCTGCAACCCCGGTTTTCTAAAGTTACACGGTGTCAAAATGGTTTGCAGATGTCTGCTACGTGTTGTGTGTGTCTTAACATCCCAGAATCTCTGTCTTTTTTTGAGAAGTTTTCTTCCACCTGACTTAATTTTGACCCTACCAGCTCCCTTACTTGTGTCCTTTCTTCAGGTGACACATGCATTGTGTTGGTCTGCTGTTAGACCGACACACACAGCCTCTGAAGTGCACCCTTCATACTGGCTTGGTAAGAATGTTAGATTGTTGCAAAGTCAACAACGACGTGTAATTAGTTTCCTAGGAACTGACATCGCATGACCCACTGAGTTTGATTGCATTATATAGCTGAACTGAACTGAGCTGTTCAATAAATTTTCATTTCATAAAAAACTGCTTCCAATGTAACAAGTCCTTGCATTTTCTTCACATAAATTCCATAAAATTATGAAGAAACTTTTGTGCTCTACTTTTCATGACGTAAGGGCTGAAATCCTGCAGTCAGTTTCTACTTGATGCCTTGGATACTCACTGTCGAGCTGTTTTTTAATTTTGAGGGTCACCGTCTCTCCGGCCATCTGAAGCAGATGGATGGCTTCGCTCAGCGGCTTCCCTTTCAGACTGACGCTGTTGATGGCCAATATCCGGTCACCCACATGAATAGCACCCGTCCTGGACACACACACACACACACACACACACACACACACACGCAGTCGTGCTTTCATCATTTGTGGGGACTTCTCATTGACTTCCATTATTTTCTACAGCCTAACCCTTACCATAATCCTAATCCTAACCCTAACCATCACATACCTAACC
>CAEGAE010012841.1:0-20314 GCA_903067095.1 Girardinus metallicus | reverse complement strand
ATGTTGGCCTCAGTACAGCCTCCAGTCTGGACGGTTTTATGTATTGTTGGATGTATGGTTGGATGTACGGTTGGACCTATGTTGGCCTCAGTACAGCCTCCAGTCTGGACGGTTTAATGTACGGTTGGATGTACGGTTGGATGTACGGTTGGATGTACGGTTGGACCCATGTTGGCCTCAGTACAGCCTCCAGTCTGGACGGTTTAATGTGTGGTTGGATGTACGGTTGGATGTACGGTTGGACCCATGTTGGCCTCAGTACGGCCTCCAGTCTGGACGGTTTTATGTACTGTTGGATGTACGATTGGATGTACGGTTGGACCCATGTTGGCCTCAGTACAGCCTCCAGTCTGGACGGTTTAATGTGTGGTTGGATGTACGGTTGGATGTACGGTTGGACCCATGTTGGCCTCAGTACGGCCTCCAGTCTGGACGGTTTTATGTACTGTTGGATGTACGATTGGATGTACGGTTGGACCCATGTTGGCCTCAGTACAGCCTCCAGTCTGGACGGTTTAATGTGTGGTTGGATGTACGGTTGGATGTACGGTTGGACCCATGTTGGCCTCAGTACAGCCTCCAGTCTGGACGGTTTTATGTATTGTTGGATGTATGGTTGGATGTACGGTTGGACCCATGTTGGCCTCAGTACAGCCTCCAGTCTGGACGGTTTTATGTGTTGTTGGATGTACGGTTGGATGTACGATTGGATGTACGGTTGGATGTACGGTTGGACCCATGTTGGCCTCCAGTCTGGATCCTGATTTTGGTTCCATCTGACCTGATTTTCCCCTCTCAGCTCAGATGAACCAGACTCCATAGATCTGACCTCAGTTTGCCTCTAGTTCTTCTCTGGCTCTGCTTCCAGCCTCATCCAGGGTTTTGATGACTCTCTTTGTGATGACTGATCTGCTCAGCCTCTCAGTCAGTGACATTCCTCCCTGGTTTCTGTAAAAACATCGGCCGGTTGCTCTCACCTGTTGAAGTTAATCGGCGCGTTCATCTCTGCTACATTTGAAATGGCTCTCTTGTTGGAGAAGAAGGATTTCTGCTTGTTGGACGGGTTGAAGGGTCTTCCCTTCTCCCCTTTCTGGCCCGGGTATCCGGCGGGGCCCGGCAGGCCCGTGTCCCCCTTCGTACCAGGCCGGCCCGGCGGGCCCCGCATACCTGCCACCCCTTTCTGGCCCCTGATTGGCTGACCTCCTTCACCTGTTCAGGGAGGTAAACACCGATTACATACCTTATCGGCACCTGAGTGAAGTTTCCCCCCCCACCTTCTTCAAATCTACCAGAATTGGTGTCAATCAACTCGACTACATTTGAGCAGCAACAATTTTTGTTTGTGCCGCTATCATTTTAAAGAGAGCAATAAATGTTTCCAGAGGTCACGAAAGGTCAACCAGCCCCCCCACCTTCTTCAAATCAGAGAAAACTGGTGACGATCAACTGGACTATGCTTGTGTAGCATTGCTTGTGCTGCTTTTGCTTTGAAGATATTAATGAATGTTCAAAGGTTCCCCCCCCCCCCCCTCCCTGCCCCATTACCCTGAATCTAACAAAATTGTGGTGGGGGCCACTTCACTCAGGTCTCTAATCAAAAACAAAAACGTAAAAAATGTTTGCAGAGCTGCACGTTTGAAACACCAAACTCCCTCAAATGTGTCAACACAAAGTCAAAAAGATTCTCTTAAGTCCAATTCCTGTCCAGCCTCACCTGGATCTCCTTTCTCCCCCTTCCCGCCGTCCTGTCCGTTGGGCCCATGGGTGCCGGGGATCCCGGGGATCCCGGGGATTCCTCCGGTGCAGGACTGCATGTCCACCGGGACGATGCAGGCCAAGAGAAGCAGCCATGCAGTACTGCAGCTCAGCCACTGGAGGGCCTGGACAGAGACAGAATACAGACCCGAAACACGCGGTTTACACCCAGAGTCAGCCAGCAAAGTCTGGGCTTTGTCCTCTCAGCTTCGGTTCCCTCCGGTGGATTCTCTACCGGGCCAATCCGCGAACAGAAAAGGTTGTGAAAAATTATGCTGATTTTCTGCGCAAATATTGAATGAACGTTAACGTTCTGACCGGCTCTTCTCCCTTTGCAGTGGAGGACGCTTTGTTTACGGCAGACCACTTCCGGTAAGCTTCGTGGCGTCAAACTGGCCACACGTCGCGGGAAAATTTAAAACGGGAAGCAATCGCTTCTCAATAGCCGCCCGGAGCCCAAACCCTCTGTACGAAGCAAATAGATAGTTTTTGCCAGAATAACTCAAAATAGCAAGAATTTAAAGAGTTTTTTTTTTTTTAGATTACCTGCCACAGCATTCATGCTGCTAGAACTTTCCCACATTTTTTCACATTAAAACCCACATTTAAATGTGTTTTATTGGGAGTTTGTGTGACAGACCAATGCAACGAATAGCTAGCAGAGTGGTTCCCAAAGTGTGGGGCGCGCCCCCTAGTGAGGCGCAGGGGCACTGCATTGGCGGGAAGCAGTCTGGATGAATAAAAACAAAAATAGTTACACAAAAGTGTTTCACTGTAAAGATGGTTTGTAGTGTGTTTTGTTGCAACCTGAAGTGTGAAGTAAATTTCAGTTAAGTTTGAAAACAAAATATGTGTAAAGGTTTATGTCTGGTTGAACGGTGTGTGTGCCCAGTTGATTTTTTTTCTTTTTTGTGGAGGATTTTATTGTAATCCATAGGGGGGCCCAGAAAATCTTTGGGAGCTACTGAGCTAGCAGATCCACCATTAAGTGGGCAAATGGAGCATTATTCAATGTTTTACCTGCTATCAGCTGGAATTGTAAGGCGTCGTACCTTTTACCCTCGCTAAGCTCATTTCAAATATTGCTGACAGCAGAGATTATAGAACAGCCTTTTTTCCTCAATATATTTTTATCCATTGTTCTTAAAGACGGGGGAAAACCACATTCCAAAGAGCTGGCCAGTTCAGAAAATATGTCAGCCAATAGTTTAGCCTTGTTAGAAATTCAGAGGAAGATCCATTAATTAACATCCACAATTTTGTCTGAGGCAATAAATGAAAAAGTCGATATAAAAATGTCTAATATCTTGCTTAAATTTGCTTAGGTATAGTAATTTCACTTTAGGCACCAATAAAGTAACATGACCTAAAATAATCTTAATCTGTGCTGTAATCGTGAGTATTTAGACAAACTGAACCACGACTTCCACACATTTTAACGCATCATCTGGATTTTATGTGGAGCGTTGAGCAAATTGTGTTTAATTTTATCTCAGCATTAATTTAGCATCTCTTTACTGCTATTTAGTCCGTTTTCTGTGACCTGAAGATGAGGTCTGTCCTGAACCCATCGGGGAAGCTGCATACATCTCCATCTAGCAACGTTTTTCTTTCACGATTTGATCTTTACTTCATGTAGCACAACGTTTTATAAAATATAAGATGGTCTCACCATTTGCAGTAATGATGTCCGTCGTCCTGTGGAGCAGTAGTAAGACGTTGGAAAGTTATTGTCCTGCTACGCAGAATCAGGAAGAAAACATGAAGTGAAACTCGAGAGAAAGAAACCCGTCTGCTGGTGTCGTTAAGGCAGTTTTAGGATCCAACACAGACTTTTCACTGCAGGAAGCTGGGAAAATAATTATTTTAGACGTGTTTAAATATGAACTTATCACCTGGAGAACACTGAGAATACTGAGGGGATTTAATTTAAATAAATCCAAAGTTTAAAGTCTGCAGATGCTCGGTCCACTTCTGGACTTTGGTGTTTTTAAAAAAATCCTGACAGAGTTTCCACTGTGCCACACCAAGTATTCACACCGCAGGAGCTTTTCCACTTTTTATCACATTAGGACAAAAAATCTTTAATGCATTTTTATTTGGATTTAACATCACAGACCAACACAAGGTAGCACAACAATATGACATGACAGGAAGATTTTTCTTTTTTCCGCACAGTGGTGCAGTTGGTAGACCTGTTGCTTAGTGATTACATCAGAAACACGTGGCTTAAACTTAATCAGAAATTGTCAATACTGGCGAATGTAGAAAAGTAATGAATATTTTCAGGGGTAGACCAAACCAGGGAGGAATTATTTTGAGCCAGTTGGTAATTATACATTTGTAGATTATTAACTGTGAGGTTCCTCAAGGGGGCCCTGGGCCCACTTTTATTTAACAGTCTCTCTTTCGTAACACGTCACTCTCCTCAAACAAAAACAAAACAATAGAGAAATAAAATTAATAGGATGATTCAAAAACAAAACAATCTTCCTTCAGTTATCCTGCATGCTAACTTTTATTAGTTTATGTATTTCTGAGCAGTAAATGGCACTTTCCAACATCTTGATTCAATCGTAAGTTTTTAAAGTGACAAAGGAGCCAAAGACTAAAGGAAAACTTAAAAATACCTTCAGAGCAGCAGAAAGACTAATTTAAGGTGGTTCAGGGAAAACTGGCTGCTTGGAAACAAGCGTGTGCACGGAGACTTTTGCACGATACGCTGAAACACACAAAGCGTCCCTGCAGAGTCAAAATGGTAACTTTTTATCACTGTTTTCCTCTGGCTTCTTTTACTTGTGTTTCACTGCCAGCTCCAGTGAACCTTAATTTGATCCATAAGGTCAAAAATTCAGTTCTAGTTAAAAATACATATATATCAAACTGCATTGTTTTTATCCTTTGTGGTTTGGTTGAGAAAACCAGTCCAGAATGAAAAATGGAAAAGAGGATCTGAGCACAAGAGAAGCTGACCGAGCAGCTTATTTAGGATGTATTGATATAAAAATTGTAGCCTGATACTGCTGACGATATTAAATAATTTGTGGAACAGATACTGAGGTCCATGCGGAGGGCAGGATCGATGTCAGTGTTTCAGTGAATCCGGACGGGAAGTTCAGAAAAACAGAACAAAATGTTAAATGTTTGGTTTTATATCTGTCTGTTATTGCTTCATCATCACTTCTTTATCACGGAGCGTTTCTACCAACTTCCTGTTTAAATATTTCGCTTCTGTGTCCACGACTAAAAGATTGCAAAATTACAGAATCAGAATGTCAGGAGGTGAAGCATCAACACGTTCAACATTTTAACCAGATATCTTCTTTATCCTAAACTCCTCTAATCATGTCATATATATACAAAAAAATCCTGCTTACCAAAAAACAACTCTTCTTTTTTTTAGCATTATAAAACTCCTTCTGCCATCACGTTGCATGATTTTTTTTATTTTTTTAATACAGATATGTTTCCCTGTATTTTCTGAAACAAAAAAAGTCCAGGTGAAAAAAAATACATAAAAGCAAAATAAGATCAACAAACACAAAAAACCCTCAATAAAATGCTTGTATTAATGTAAAATCACAGTCAAAACTTAGCAGGAAAACTGTAGATTGTTTATCCTGTAACAGGAGGGAAATCAGGGGTCATATTTTCACCTCTGCAAACATTTCTAAATGTCACACGTCCAACTAAACATTTAGTTTGTGCTTGAATGACTGAACGTAGGTTGGACTTGATAACGCGCCATAAGTACCGGCAGTTTACCATTTAGCTTCTAAGCTGTTAGTTAAAAAGCTAAATGTTTATGTTGAAGCTACATTAAATATTTTGTAGGTAAGCTAACCCTCCACCTTCTTCAAATCAGACAAAATTGTCGTCAATCAACTCGACTGCCTTTGTGTTGGTTTGTGCAGCAACATTTTTTGTTTGTGCTGCTTTTGCTTTGAAGATATGAATAAAAGTTTAAAGGTCAAAATTACTCAAATCTAACAAAACTGGTGTGAAACGCTTGTGGTATGTTTGTGCTGCGTTTGCTTTGAAAATATTGATGATGACCTCTGACGACCTACGGAAACTTTATCAATATTTTTAAAATGATGGCATCACAAACTCAAATTTTCACTTTCACCAACTTTATTAGATTTGAAGATGAGGAGTGGGGGGGGATCTCCACTCAGGTAAAGGTCTCAGGTGTTTGCAGATAAATAAAACATATCTCTTATTCTGGTAAATCAAAATATTCAGTCCCAACTGGAATCATCTCCCAGTGTAGAGAAATTAACTCAATAGGAAATCTTAGTTTTTGTTGCCACTCTTTGTTCATAATTTATTAGAGCAATGAGTTAAAATACAAAAACGAAGGAATGAAAGAAATGGGACATTGGGTTTTAGCAGAAAATCTTTTTACTGCTAAAAAAAAATAACAAATCCAACCGAGGAAATCAATTAAACTGAAAAACATTCTCAACATCTCAGTTTGGTGTTTCAGAGACACAAAGAGGAAAAGTAACAGGAATTTGTGTGGTCATAATTGTTGCGTCCACGCTGGAGGTCAGTAAGGGTGCAGCAGAAACCCGGAGAAGATGCTGAAGCCGTCGCCTCTTCCTGTCATCCCTTTGTGCTCCCTGGTCTCCAGCCAGACCTCCTGACCCTGAGACACGTAGACGGCCAGGCCGCCTGACGTCACCTGGAACCAGGGAAGGCCTCAGTCTTACTGCATGCTCACCCGCATGATCACACAGTTCTAGTTTGATCATGTTTATTTTGCTTTATGTGCATGAAGAAAAATCAATACGCTAGCAGTTTCTTGATTTGCAGGAAAGCCAGATTAATTCCCAAACAACAGAAGTTTAACAGGGTTTCCTGCTCAACTGGAGGTTTTCAGGTCCAGTCCTGGAGAGTTACCATCCTGCAACCTTTAGATGCGTTCCTGCTCCGACACACCTGAATAAAACGAATGGCTCATTAACAAGCCTCTGCAGATCTGAATGATCTCTGAACAAATCTTTGTTTATATTCTGCTGATGTCGAAAAAACAGACTTTCGAAATTGCGGTATTCCCATCAAATAAGAAGTGAAATTAAAATCACACGTGAATAAGCTTGTTCACGCAATAATTCAGACGTCGGAGTAGACGTCGGCGTCTTGCTCAGGCTTTGGACCGACAAAACCCTGCGGCTACTCGTGTGGCGTTTTGGGGAAATTGTAGTCGGCGATTTTACAGAAGAGCTACGGATTCATCATGTTGGAATGACACAAAACTTTTTGTGAACTGTGTGATGGTGGAGCCAGCTGCAAAACAAAAACAAACCATCATCCTCTTTCTACTTCTTCAGCGTTTCTGCCAGTAGTAACACGTGACTTGTGTAACATGAAAAAAGTGCCTAAAAAAACCCACTTCATCCTAACATAACTTTTTAATGAGTTTTTTCAAAATTGCTGTGTTCCCGTTAATCACATTTATTTTTGTAACTTCAATTTGTGCAGTAATGTGGCTAATGGGAAAGCAGATGCTGATGGGGTTTCAGCAGGGATGCATCCAAGGACTGCAGGATGGTTCCTCTCAGGATTTGAATAAAAATGACAAACTGAAGAGTCGCCTCCCGCTCTGACCTGCTTTTTGCGGCGAAGATCACAAAACGACGACAGCAGATTGTTGTCGAGCTTCAGCTGCACGCAGAGTTTGTCCTCCAGAGAAGCGTGATACACAAAGTAGTACATCCCCGGGACCCGACACCTAGAGCCCAACACAAACAAAGACATCAAGGAGAGGAGATCCTTAAACCTCGTCTGGAAAAATCGACTTGAAACCGGAGTTTAAAAATGCTCACCTGAAGTGTCCCGTCTCTGTGTTGAAGTCGTTCTCGATGTTAGTTATGACTTTAGTGAACCGAATTGTGCTGCTTTTAGCAGGAAACTCCGAGGTTGCTCTGGCCACACTGAAGGCCGCTTTCTGCTGAGCCGCAGCCGACCTGCAGGAAACAGGAAGGTTCTGGTTCTGAAGCTGAGAAATCAACCTTTTTTACAATATTTTATTCAGTTAGTGGCAGAACTACTGCAATACCGTGTTTACTTCCTAATTCGACTTAGTTTAGGCCACATGCTTTATCGCCTTTAGTGCTTTTCTGGTGGAGGGTCGTTCCACCCTCCAGTCGCCCTGTGATCAACCAGGAAGGGAAACTTTATCTTCAGGTTTCCTTTGATAATTAATGTGACTTTAATGTGTAGCTCCAAATAAAAATGAGCTTCCTGTTATATAATAGAAACAAGACTGCAATAATGATGGAAGTAATAATAATAATAATAATAATAATAATGAAGCTTGAATCTGATTTAATCAACTGAACTGTGATGAATTAGACCTTTTGGTCTTTTATACTGTCTTAAAATAAGCTTTGCTGTGAATTTGCTTTAAAAGCAAATTATGTTTAAAGTAAATTTATCAGGAAAAGGAAAAAAATGTTCAAAGGGATTTAATTCATCAGTATACTCAAATAAAATACAATCCAGATTAAAAAAAGTATTTATGTATTTGTTGACTTTGACAGATTTCTTCCTTCTCAATTTCTGTCTGAACTTTTTGTTTAAAATTGTTGGAAGTTATGGAAAATTGTTGAATTTTACACTTTAATCTCTTTTGAATGTTTTTATTTTTAAGCTAATTTAAGGTGCTAATTCCGCATAGAAACACCTTCATATAAACTAAATATTTTAACTATTTTAAATTATTTAAGTGTTTATGTTATTGTTCTCTTGAACAGCCCCTTTTAATGTCTGAAAACGCTCCATAAAAATGTGATTTATTATTGTCATTGCTAGTCTGTGTTGTTGTACCCAGCTTCTCCTGGCTCTCCTGGAGGCCCGGGAATCCCTGCACCGCCCGGTTCTCCTGGATTCCCTGATGGGCCTCGTTTGCCGAGCGGTCCAGCCGGGCCCGGTTCCCCCTTCAGGCCCTTCTGAGGCCCCAGGCTGCCGGTCCGTTCTGCTCCTGGTGAACAACAGTGAGTGCATGTTTTCATTTTATTGTTTCTTCAGAGAACCTGGACCAGATCAGTGCTGCTCCACTACAATCTCATACTTAGAAATATATATTTTTTTAAATATATTAAACTAGAAACAGAAATTAACCGGTTTTTAAACTATTTTGGTTACTTACATGAAATAATATTTAATTTCTTTCTTAAAATGAGATTTTGCAAACCAAATTGTGTGTACAGAAATGAAGAGAAAGTTGTTTTATTTTAATTTAAAATATTTTTGCACTTTTAACAGTTTAGTCCACTTTAATTGAACTCCAGTTCGTTTGGTGAGGTGTGAATGTGTAATCTAACTCTGGTCCGCCTACAAACCTCTGTCTTGGTTCGGTTTAAGTGAACTCTGGTTCAGTTTGAATGCGGACTGGAGACTGCTCCAAAAGCAGGAAGTGGACTACAACCCAGAATGCCCTGGCTGTATTTACCCAGGGCATTCTGGGTAAATACAGAATTTACCCAGGGCATTCTGGGTAAATACAGCCAAAACAAACCCGCTAGTTTAGCATTAGCGGGAGAAATGGCTCATAGTCTTTAGCAAAGGCAAAAGAGAAATCCTACAACCGCTACAATCTGACACCACTCCATTTTTCCTGAAGCAGGAAGTTGCGCTCAGTGTTTTCTTCAGTGGTTTTTATGTCATTTCCTTCAGTGGTTCTTGTTGCAGGTAGACCCAAAAATGATTAACACGTCAACACTTTATTCACTTCAGGTTCTGGATACAATTCCATGGCGCACCTTTAAGATTTTATTGTGAAATTAACTGAAAATCATGTTTTATTGTCCTTCCAATAAAACCACATTGTGGTATTTTGGTTTATCACATAAAAAGCCATAGAAATAGATTAAAATGTATGGCTGTAACGTGAAGAAAGTTTGGGAGGTATTAGCTGCTACTAATGTTTTGCTAATTCCCATAAAACATAAATTAACGTATCGGTGTGAGAATTATCAAAAACATACCACAGTAAACCGGACATTACAACAAAAGACCAAACATGACAAACGTTTTGGAAAATCTACCTGGATCTCCTTTTTCTCCTTTCTGCCCATCACGGCCGTCTCTACCGGGAAGTCCAGGAATACCTGAGGAACCACACAAGACATCACAGAAACACCCTAAAACAATCCATCCTGATGTGCAACCACGCACCCAAACAGACCTGGCATCCCTGGCATTGCTGGACACGTCTCCATGGCGACCAGCAGAGGTCCAGCCAATGAGAGCAGAGCTCCCGTAAGGAGAAAACAACGGAGAAGCATGGGGCTAACGAGGAGAGGAGGAAACGAGGAGAAAATCAGAGGAGTAGGGTCCAATATGTGAAAATGAAATGACTGGATGGGAGGATGAAATCTAATTAAATAGGAGAAAATCAGGTCAAAGGAGGAAATAACAGGAAAAACAGGGAGAAGGGAATTAAGGAGGCGACGCATTAAAATGTCTGACAAAAACTTAGAAACTTAATAAAGGAGATAACCATAAAACCGCAAATCAGCATTAAAATAAACTTATTAAGGATCCAAAACATACCTGAGGGAGTAAAAAGCAAACCGAAGAAAAGCTCCGAGTCCTGCAGCGGCCGGACGAGGAAGTCAGCATAAAGTTGTGTGAGGAGAGATTGCTGATCTGACAGTTCTGCATTTCTGGGAGGGTACAGACGGACGCAGAGATCCAGAGTCAGAGCAAGTCCCAACAGCAAACCAGTAACTTCACAGACACGGGAAATGGACACAAACCTCAAAAAATACTCAACAAATGAAGCTGAACATCCAGAATGAAATGCTACATTCAGAGACGTTTTGGACCTCATGCAGATCAGAACCACAGGAGGGAATAAGGAGTCATAGTGTCCGTCACCAAGCTTTGGTGTTTGAGTTTGGGTTTCCTTTATGTTTGTGTTTATTATCGCTCAACAGGTCTTGCCATATTCAATTTTTCATCTTCCATTAATCAGAAAAGTGACTGAAAAGTCTGTGTTTCAACAGTGAAGCGGTTTCCTAACGATGAACAACCACTTTGAAGTGTACGGTTTCCATGGTTACCGCAGTACTGAGACTGGCCTAGTCAAAGTGTTCAATGACATCCATATAAACACGGACTGTGGAAGAACCAATGCTGGTTCTGTTGGGCCTCAAAGCAGCTTTTGACACCGTTGACCTTCATATATTACTGGAACGGCTGAAGAGTTGGTCCAGTACTCAACTGGTCCCAGTCTGACATAAAGAGCTGGGATTTCTTTGTTTCGATGGGAAACTTCTCATCGAAGCGGACAGAAGACAGGTGGGGTTCCCCAAGGCTCAATCCTGGGACCTCTCTGGTTCAATATCTACATGAATCAGATGATACACAGCTCTACATTACGATGTAGAGCTGTGTTCACTGAACATCCAGTGATTGGATGTTCAGTGAACCATCCAATCACTGAACAGACGCTTAGAACAGATAAATGTGCCAAAACTTTCTCCAGCTGAACAGAAACAGAACTGAAGTTTGGACCTAAAGAGGAACCATCTAGAGTCATCTTCAGTTATTATAGCGGAAACTAAAGATCAGGCTGAATTCTGACCTGAACCTTCAGAGCCGCATAAAGACAGTTATAAAGTCGGCCTTCTACCACCTGAAGAACATCTCCAGGATCGGAGGACTAATGCCTCAACAATATCCAGAGAAACTCATCCACACGTTTATCTTTAGGCCCATTTATTACTGCAGCAGCATCTTCACAGATCAAATCAATCTGACCTCCTGCGGGTCGCGTGTTCTGGAAGGATTTTGGAAATCTGTGGGTCCAATCTCAACTCTGAGTCGGGTTCTGGGGGCCTGTGGCTCGTCACTCCCGCTGTTGACTATTGAACATTTTAATGGATAAAACTTATATAAGCAAACTGTTTGGATTCAGTTGTTTACATTCTGTCTTGGGTTGCAGTTGTCACTAAATATATCTTGTACTAATTAGTGCCGTGTGCTTTTCAGTGATGTAATTATTATAAAATGATTATATTGTTTGTTACTATGGTTTCTCAGTGTTTCTCTCTTTCTGCAGGTGTAGAAACAGATTTATTGGATGTTTTCAGTCGTTCATTCTCTCCTCTATTCTTATTTTCTTTTTTCCCTTTTAACTCTTCACCTCTCCTCTCTTTATTTGTTTTTTTTCTTTTTCCCCTTGTTTTCCATCTCTGTGTTTGTTGTATGTTAGATTAACTCAAGTGAATATCAAATACATATTTTTTTAATTATACATACTGTATTATACGCCGTATTACTTCAAGAGCCTTTGCTTGTGAAAGTAAATCTGTTTCTGATTGTTGCACTGTTAAACTGTTATTTATATGGTTTTACATATGAATATGGTAAAATCGTATAAACTCTGTATTTATACAGTAAAATTCTGGCAACCACAGCTGCTGGTACTAGAAATGTTTTTTTTTTTTACAGTGTAAACTACCAAACAGGACATAAGATATTTCCAGCTGGGTTGGGTGTCAGTGTAGAATCCAACAATAATACTAATATTGATGTTTGTCTCAGTTTGAAAAGGTTGTTAAATTCTTAGTTTTATTTCGTCTTATCCATCAAAAAAGAGAGACTAAGCTAAAGCCAGGGAGGTTCTGCAGGTCAAAGGACCAAAGTGTTTTTTTATTCTCTGTGCGGCGGCTCTGGTTCGGTTTTGTTTAAGCTTGTAAAGGATTGAGAAACACCGGAGCTCCACTGTGCCAGCAGGCAGAGGCCATGTCAGGGTGTGGCACAATAATCCAGAAAGAGGATGTGAAGAAACACAACTTGTTTCGTTTCCTTCGCACAATTAAGCGAAAGTGATCTGATGATCGAACAAACAGCCAGGAAGGATTGTCATGTTTTACGAACTCTGAGGAGAAGATAAATGTCTCTCTCATGTTGCTAAAGATTCCTTCACACGGCAGGTGAATGACACCCATATTTACTTTTCCACGACCCAATTTTGATGATTTTACCCACCAAAAAAAAATCAGATTTGTGCCACTTCTATATGTGAAGCTAAATCAAAGCATCTGCAGCGTAAAGTCATGTTGCATTTAACTTTCCTTTTATGTTATTGTTGATGTGAGACTTTCATCTTAATTCTGCTCCAGCCAGACGCAGTCAACCTGAACGTAAACAATGACTGAAAATTATAGTTATGGATAATTATAATTATTAATAATTATAATTATCTTAACTCCACCACTCCTGGCTGTGACTCAGCGTCTACAGAGTAGAGAAGTTTGTTTCCATGGCTCCTATCAAGGAGTTCTCATAGAATAATACTTTATTCTGGTAATATTATTTATTATGACTTTGCTCTCCTATTACTTTGCTTTCTTGTATTTATTTCAACTTATGACATTATGACTATTTTCAGAAAAAAAAAAAATGTATTCTCTTCATCTGGCCATAATAGTCTGTTGCAAAAAATAGAGTATAACTACAGTAGAAAATAAAATACACACATCAAGGTTGAGGTTAAAAATTAAATTTGTTATTTTAGTGCAGTTAAAAACATCACTAAAATAACTCTTTATGAACAAAAAGCAAACATGCATGTTGTTGTCTTCGCAGAACAAGAATCTAAATTTTACATCTTTGTGAACTGATGCTACTGGAATCAAAATAACAAAGAAACGTTTTGATCAGCGGTCGTCTGGTAGAGTTATATTTATTACACTAAATCGGAGGTGACCAAAGTGTGGCCCGGGGGCCATTTGTGGACCTCAGAACAATTTTGGGCGGCCATTGATCACAGTTCAAAAATAGCACAAAAGTGTTTGGCAGTTGATGCAGATCCGCATTTTAAAATCTTAAAATGGAAAATCTGATGTGCAACACAAAGTATTCATCTTTAATTTTTTTTAGGGACTAAAAACATCCTGTGACGGCCATTTAATAAACTTGGAAAAATAAAGCAAGAGTGAGCCACAAACTGTTCCTGTCGCTAAAAAGAGGAAAAAAAAAAACAGAAAAAATATGACAAATTTAACATATGATTTGTTTTTGTTTTTTTTAATCTGGCAAACCTGCATGAGCCTTTTTTGTTTTACAAAGAACTACATAGATCTGACTGCTTTGCTTATTTTATTACAACATGGCGTGTTTAGTTTGTTTCTTCAGCAAAGAAAAATTATAATAAACACTAAACATTTTGTGACCCTTGGAGTTGCAACTGTATTCCCAAACGTTTGGACACCACTGCATTAAATGACGAACTTTGGGTCCAGAGTCGGGGTTTAATAAAAGTCGATCAGCTCTGAAATGAGTAAATATGAAAACATGGTACGTGATGCAGCTGCTGAACCTCAGACACTGAAATCACAGATGGTTAAACGTTGCAGAGCGAGGACTCGACTAGCTTTTATTATGAATTTTAGAAGATCAGGAAGCCGTTGAAGATGATCAGTTTTTCTCTGGTGTCTCTTGCGTCGGTGTCTTTCAGGATCTGTGGGCTTTGCTGCTGGTCTCTGTAGGACTCCAGCCAGACTCTCTGTCCCGCCGTCAGCTCCAACACGACTCCACCAGACAGCACCTGGAAAAAAACACAGCTCGTCACATCAAGGCTTTGAGAAGAAACGCTCCGCCTCGCCGCTGCCTGCAGGGGTTTTATCAAAGGACAAATGTCATGTTTTAGAGACAGGAAAACTGGAAATCCTGATATATGAGGCATAAATATATGTCACAGGGTGAATGTGAGTGGTTGTTGCAACTGGACAAATGTTCTTCCTGTGAATTTGCATTTATCTGGAGGTTTTTTGATCCCTTTTTCTTCCTGTGCAGTCACTGCGGTTTCCAGAGTTTGATATGTTTTTGTAATATTTTGCAGTTTTTTAAAGTTTAGTACGTATTTCTCAGTTGAGGACATAGAAATTAATACAGATATGGGAAGCTGGAAGAAAGATAATAAGAGAAAAGGAGAAGTTGTGTTTTAAATGCCACTATGTAACTTTTCTAAAAGCTATTTTTATTACTTATTTGTTGAAACTGTCACCAGTTTGATATCAGACAGATAATCTGTGAAAACACTGAGCTCCTCCTTCGCCTCCTCCTCCTCCCAGTGCTCCCATTCCTAATTAGAAATAACTAATCAGAGCTGGGAGGCGGGTCTTGGCGCTGTCAATCATGCTCTTGTGCATGCTGCCTCAGTCTTTGCAGCTTCTCCCAGTCAGCATAGCCTTTCCTGAATGCTAAGGCTAATTAGCATAGCTACCGCTGACAGCTGATAAACGGTTTTTCTGTAAGCTCCCCCCCCCCCTTTAGCACATTTAGCAGTGCATTCATGAGGATTATTGACAGCGCTAAGACCCTCCTCCTGGCTCTGATTGGTTGTTTTTGGTCGGGAACGTTTGTTCAGAAGACAATAATAGTACTGGCAGGAGATCGATCTTTTACATCTTTCTCGTATTATCCTGTCACAAATATGTAGAAAACAGATTTTCTTTAAATAAAAGTTACATGCTGCAGCTTTAAGCCATATATTGAGCATAATTTGGACACTTACCTGATCAGAGCTCCTAGTGTTTTCATCACAAAACACTATTTTTTCTTCTTCTCCTTCTTTGACTAAACCCAGGCACATGCTGACCTAAAAACACATGCAGACGTTCAACAACTGCTACACATTTCTACAGCACTTTTAGCCGTAATCCCGGTGTAACAAATTAGCGGAGGCATACCTTGGCAATGGAGTGGAAGGTGAAGTAATAAAAACCAGGCGTTCTGCAGGTGAAGATGCCAGTTTGTATGGCAAAGTTGTTGTTTGTGTTGACGACGGCCTCCTGATAAGTTATTTTCTGACAGGAAATAAATGAGATTTCAGTTTCAGTTATGTCTAGATTAACAATAAATCAGCCCCTCGCATGTAGAAATGTGACGTTTGGCAAACCTGGTTGAAAGGTGGATATTTGGTGACATTTCTCTTCACAGAGAAAGCTGAGTGAGTTTCCTGACTGGACGAACTTTGTCCTGAAAACACAAACACATTATTTAAACCAGCGGAGTCCAAACTTGTTGTTATGTGGGCCAAAATCAAAACGTCAGAATACTTCTAGCCCCAAAAAAACTACTGCTAATATTAGAAAGATTGAAATAAAATCAACCAATTAATGCTCTCTGTTTTTTTTTCTTGTATGAAATGTGGATCCAACACTTTAAAATGATTTCTGTATTAAAAGAAACTTCATCTAGTTTTCAATTCAAAAATATTTTATTGATCCCAAAGGGGATTTAAATGTTGTTATTATTCATATTAACTCAGTTCTTCAGAGTTATAGTAGATAATGATGGGTGTCGGCAGGAGAAATCTCCTGTAGCAGTCTGTGTTACAGTCAAAGGAGCCTCTGACTGAAGACACTTTGTTTTCCCAAAATTCTTTTCAAATTCGTTTTGAACAAATCTATTCTAATACAGTTTCTTTCTTTCAAAACACTCCCTATATTTAGTTGAGTTTAATAAATTAAATAAAAGCTGATTTAGGCATAGCAAAGTCAGTAAAAGTCTCTATTAAAAAAACTTGGTTATTAAAACAATTTCTACTGTAAGAAAATTATGTTGGTTATAATTTTACCCTGATTACATGTAAAAAGTTTGCATTTGAGTCATTCTTGAATTGCAGTTGGGGGCAACACAAAAATCATCCGAAGGGCCACCCAGAGCGCTCAGAAAACGTCCCTGAGCGCCAACAGAACCGGGCCTGGCAGGTTTTCTGGGACATTTATGTCCAAATAACAGAAAACAGTCTCCATGAGTAATTTTGGTGCTTTTCTGTGTGAAGTTTCTGCTTGTCAAAGTGTTTGAGGTCAGATATAGCTTCGTTGTGTGTGCAGCGGGCTGTAGGGGCGTTTACCGGAGTTCAGGTTTGTCCCCACTTCACCGGGTGGACCAGGCTGACCGGCCATTCCTGCTGCTCCCACGTCACCACGGTAACCCTTTGGACCGATCGGCCCTTGTAGCCCCGAGTTTCCTTTGTCCCCTTTCAGCCTCAGCAGCATGCTTGGGTCCACTGGGCCATCCACCCAGACAGCTGAGGACAAAGTCATAAACCAGTGAATACATATTTAATGCAAAAAAAGGGACTGCAGCTTAAACCAGAAGGCAACAGTGCAAACCCTGATGCTCAGACGCATCTGCAGAAATCGTTTAATCCGTGGTTATTGATCAAACTAAAGCAAAGTCTCAACTTGGTGCAGCTTGGTTCAGCTCAGTGACAGCAGTGAGTTTAATACACATAAAGAGGCAATATAGTCATAAACTCAGAGAAATATTTAGTATCGGTCAATAATTGATGAAGCTAAAGTTATAAAATCACATATTTAGGAAAAACTTGCAGGTGATTTATTATGCTTCCTTGAACAGGTTAGGATAGATGTATCTTCATTACAGTTTTCGCACAAAATAATGAGATTTTAATCTGCTCAACTCTGCCTATGTTTTAGGGCGTCCCGTCACTTTAAATCTAAATAACCTGCTGCTGGCCACGCCCCTCAACCCAACATTTACTCTCCATGTAAAAATAGCTGAAAACACATGAGCAATCATACAACCGTATGTGTTTGAAAAGCAGAAGTGGAGCCAGAATGCAGAAACGGTTTCTGGACGGTAAAACGCACGTCTTTTCCAGCAGCCATTGTACAGCGCTTACAGCGGTAAAACCAGCTGACCAAACATGCTGGAGCTCATCTCAGGTTGCTAGGTAACAGACTGGGCTCATTTTCCAGACACCAAAAAACAATAACTTATTGCCAAAAACCAGCTAGTTGTTTTTTTAAGCGCTTGGTTTGTTTTTAGAAGCAGCAGAAACCCAAGTGGAAGTACAAAACACGCAAACTATGAATTTAGCGTATAAAGTCCTTTTTAAAACAATCCTGTATGCGACTTGGGTTTCAGCAGGAAGATGCTACCTGGCTCTCCCTTCTGGCCTTTCATCCCAGCCAGCCCGTCTCGTCCAGGAGGTCCACGTTCTCCCGGATGGCCGTTACAGTTCACATCGCATTCGACGGCTGACAGCAGCAAAGCAACGGCGAACAGAACTGCACAGACAAAATCAGCACCCATGGCTCGAAACGCTGGGGAGAGAAAACAGGAACGCGTGCAGGATGATGAAAAGTCTTGGTTTCACGTCGAACTTTATTTTATTAATTTGTGAAGGGACATTAAAAGAAATATGTGTCTACAGAAAGCAGCAGCCAGCGTGTGATCAGATTACTTTTGATTTAGGGTTTATGTTGCATCTGACATAAATAATTCATGCAAACTATAAAAACTTTAGCCAGTAATTACAGAAGAAAAATCTCATCCTTAAATTGTTAAAAACAGATAATTTTATCCAAACTTAACATTTTGGTTTTGAAAAAAGATGCAAATTAAGAACTGCTGTAAGAAGGGAAGCAAATTTTTACTATTCATGTGAAACACAGTCAGTTTTCTGACCAAACAAAGATATAAGAAAATAACTTAACACTTTTTTTCTTTTGAGTGTATATTTATATCCGATAAAGGAAGTTACTTCTCCAAAGTCAAGCAGCAGTGTTGTTGCAGGTGGATAAAAGGCATAAAAGCTTATGCTATGTCCACTGGCTGTTTTAATCATCTGAATGTTCAGAGACAGAAGAAACCCTCTTACCGGTGGAGATCTTCCAGGGTCGGAAGAGCAGCAAACAGACGAGATTTCCTCTTTATTGAACTGAAGATTTGCTGACTTACTGAGATCTGCAGACGTGCTCACGTCGCACAAACACCCAGACATGAGGAAGAAAATGAAACCCATGAAGAAGAACCACCCAGAGCTGCTGCATTAAGATGTCAGGTTAATTTAAACGGGCTTTAACTCCTGCTCTCCCGAAGTTAACTGCTTAATTCTAATTATAAATCAGTTTTTTTCTTGAAACAAATCCCATCTTTGATTCACATCGAAACGCCTTTCAGCCCAAACCCCAGGCAAATTTGGAATAAAACCTCAAATCAGCCTGCGACTTTCTCATTTGTGCACAAAAGGACATTTCTAACTTAAGACCCTTTAAAACTGAAAAATTTTACAAAGTCTGACTTATCAAACGTTCAAAACAATTTAAAGGCAGAAAAACAGAAGCACTCACCACCTTTAAGCATGAATTATTCAGTTATTCCTGTGAAACATCATTATGCCAGCAGTGCGTCTTGAAAGCTTTAAAATTAGCTGTAAAGTTTAGAGCTGTGGCGCCCCCGTCTGGTCGAGAATGAAACAGAGAATAAAAATTGCATGTTTTATTTGTCAGAGCTGAAAAACGTCATAGCCAGGCAGGGATACTTGATTCCTCAGTAGTGAGCCATCTATTCAGGATGTATGAATATACCAACATTCACAGCTCATACTGTCAATGTTACATTTTTGTGTTGGTTTTATCATTTGCTCATTTTTGCTGGTTTACTTTTGGTCGTTCATTAGTTTTCATTAATGTTTCATTTTTACCTAGTAATTTAGTTGAGCGTTGAGCTTATTAACTTTGTTGAACAAAGCATTTTAACTGCAAGGTTGAATGATTATGCAAATAAGCTCATGTTGAAGAGAAGTCATGCTGAAGGACAAGGGACACATGTAAAAACTGCAGGACTCTGGACTGCAATGAATGCAGACTGAGACCACCGGCTCAGGCAACAGGCAAATGGTGTCATAATTGATCCGGTTCCAATAAAAAGAATCAATTTGAAGAGACTTAGATGTCAACCACTTATGTCTTTCCTTTTCTTCATTTTTTTTTTTTAAAAAAGGTTGCAAATCTCACACTCAAAAAATAAATGATTGATTACAATGATGAACAAAAATAACATTTGTTAATTTCAAATTTCAGCGGTGAGGCGATACCTGCCGACATGTGACAGGCTTCTGTTTTAGGACTTGATGAACATCAGGACTTCGCCAGGAGTTAAACAGGTTCTGGTGAAATGCTCTTGTTCTGCGTTTTTATGTGGAGTTAAAGACTTACAGTTCATTCCCAACCGGGTTTTGTTTCTTTCTTATGAAAAAGACCGAACACGCGTTAACTGGTACCGGCTCCGTGACCTACATTCACAGACTAATCACCGGAATAAGGTCATAATATTAACATAGTAAAGCTAGATTACCAGAACGAGGTCGTATTAGAAATATTTTAAAAAATCAAATGAGGATTGTTGAACACTTTGTAAAGTTATGCTTTTTTTTTTTTTTTTTTTTAATCAGTTTTAGAAATATGGAAATATTTAATCTTTTAACACATCAACATGAAATTATTATAAGTAACAGGACTTGGACATGATTGCGCATTTCCATATTGAAACTTTGCAATTTGACTTTTACCTGTGGTAATATTGTATCTTTTTTCTAATACTATAACTTTATTGTCATAGTATTATGATTTTATTCTTGTAATTTAAAAAAAAGAAAAGTCTTTCTCTATCTGGCTCTAATACTCATTTATATATATATAAAAAAAAATTCCCTTCTCACCCTCTGCGGGTGGTCTCTTTCATCCTCTGAGCTCGGGTCCTCTACCAGAGGCCTGGGAGC
>CAEGAE010012824.1:0-21553 GCA_903067095.1 Girardinus metallicus | reverse complement strand
CCGGAACGTAGCTGGAGATAGGCACCAGCACCTCCCGACCCCATTAAGGGACGAAGGGTGAACAGAAAATGGATGGAAATGGATGGATTTTAAACTAAGTAATGTTATCTTTGTTACGTTTGCTGTGGGAACTGTTTTCCCTACCGTTGGTCCCAGAGCATCAATCAATGTATTTGTGTGAGACTGAAGGCACCTGTTCAGCAGTGTACTGGAGTAATAATGGGTTTTACTTTGAAAGCAGTTTTTGTTTTTGTGGAGGTCTGACTTTTTGCAGTGACGGATCTGTGGCTAAAAACTTAGAGAAACTAAAGTGATGCTTGTTGTTACTTTATTATTATCGCAGTAATATCCAGAACCATATCAGGATCTGACTGAAATCTAAATGACCCATCTCTTCCTGTTAGCTAAACATGGTGAACTCTGACCAAACACACAGTTGGTGAAATGCCTGCATCAGGAATCTGAACACTTGTTCCAGTGTGCCAGTGACAGTCAGACATTTTTACACACTAACAGACGATGTCAGGTCTGGACCAGAATATTCACAGACTCCTGTTTCTGCTTTCAGAATGAAAGACACCAACAAGAAGAACAACATCTTCTCTCAGTTCAGGAAGAACGACAGAGACAAGCAGAAACTGATCGAGACTGTGGTCAAACAACTGAGGAGTCTTGTCAATGGCATGTCCTCCTAGAATAACGCATACATGTTATTTGTATGTGCAATAACCAGATAAGATGAGTGAAACATGCATGCATTCACATGCACACATCAAAAAAAAAAAACCCTGCCATGAACAATACTGGTTTAATACACCACAGAGCAATCCTATGCAGAGGATCATATTCAACATACAAACAGCTGAGTTCACATACTTACTGGTCGCATGGTCATAGACATCAGCTGAAGGCTCAGCATTACACTGTATGTAAAAAGCCTGCAGGGAACCCCATGCCAGCCAACATGACATCATTTCCTGCCTCTGACTTCAAACCTGTCAGAGGATTTTTGCTAAGTTCTGCACACACTCCAAACTATTTACTGAACCCTCAGAGGCCTGCAGAGAAAAGATCTGTCAGTGGCTCTTTGGAGATAAACTGTTTTGTACATTTTTTTAAACTGGAATGATTGGAGAAGTAAACTGAGACTAGGAAGTACAGGAAGTGACAAAATATTGGGACAACGGACTCAAAGGTCCAAACATACAAACACTCATCAAGAGCATCAAGTTTTGGCTCCTGGTTTTTCTTCAATTGGTGTGTATTTTCCTGCAGTTTATTCTGAAGAATAACAGATCTTGTTAATCTGAGACGATGACGTCATATTACTGATCCACAGATACATTTCAGACTCCTAAAAGTAATAATCTTGTGAAGGCAACATTTCAGACTCAGTTACATCTAATCCTGTTTATGTCTCATTATTAATGAATGAAATGAGGAGAGTTTCATTTCAACAACTGAGATAACAAATCCATTTACTCACACACAAGACATAGATGTGTGTGTGTGTCTGTGTGTGTGTACATGTAACAGAAATGTAAACAATAATTTATTATTGATCTTTTTGAAGTTTGAGTTATTTATATTATTTTTATTATTCAGGCTGCTGTATGCGTGTGTGGGGGTGTGCGGGGGTGTGTGTGTGTGTGTGCTTTGTGTGAGAGTACAGATCAGAAATTTAAGAGCAAATCAACTTATCCAAATACTGTTGATACGGTTTATGTGGCGACAATGAATTATGCTGATGTTCTATACATGAAGTGAAAAGTGATAATGTGAATGATGATGTCCCAGGAGACTGATGTTCATATAAAACCTGTTTAGTTCTCCACTTCATGGTGGCTTTTTGTTGTTGTTTTTTTCTGCCTTGTCCTATTAGACATTTCTGTCAGATTTATGGCAGACCTATTTTGTCTCAATCTGTTTTTTACTCAGAAATGTAGCTTTTATTTGCATCCATTTTTTCCACCCTGTGTGCAAACGGAGTTAAAACATAGAGCACAATTCTCTCTCTTCACTTTATTACAGATTCTGGATCAACTGAAGTTCCACATGCATAAATATTAAAGTGAATCTTTGAATATAGGCTTTACTTGTGATGTGATTATGGAGGCACATTCCTGCTATGAAACTCAATATTGATTTTTCCTGAACTTTTTTTATTTGCTCCTGTTTTTTTCTCTGAGGAACTGGACTTCCCACACAGGAAGTCCTCCCACTCCATCAGTGGGACAGACGCGTCCATCTTTCCCAACTGACATCGATGACTTGAAATCTATTGCAGTAAATGTTAACTAAACATCTGTGACTTGTACTGATACCGTTAAATTATAATGTTTAATGGTAGAGAAACACATTCAACATGCTTAGGACTCTTTCCCCGCAAAACTCAATCAACAAGCTCCTTGTTAATAAAATACATTCCATCAGGCCTTTTTCTAACCTCAAAATCAGTTTTTACTCAGTCAAGTCCAGTGGAAACGCAGGGGGACGATGATGACTGTAACACTCCTGATCCCAAGACAAGGTTCCTGGGAACAGGCTGTAAGAGAAACGCAAGTCCAGAAAACAGCAGGTGGTTTTTATACCTAGCTAGTTCTAGTCAGAGTAACAAGTTGGGGCTGCGGCTGCTGCCCATCACCTGTAGTCAACCAGAAACATGCATGATCACAGGGCCACACACAATCAGTTACTGAAATAACAAATCTTTATTATAACACAGCAAAACACAAAGTTCAGTCAGCAGGTGACTGAATTATTTTGCCCTCTGGTCTCAGACTGGAGCCAGATGTAAACCTGGACACTTTTTCAAAGAAGTGCCAGTTGGAAAAGAGAATTTCTCAGAGCTACATGAAGTCATCCTGTCAGTTTTGGCTTCTTGTTTTTACTAAATGCCAGATAAAAAATGTATGCAACTTTAAGAGACACATTACAGCAGCAGAATTAGAACATCCATGCATTTGTTTTTTGCATTATATAAATAAACCAATATTAATAAAAACATTTCTAGATTGTGCAAAAATGCTGCTGTGGAACAGAATCAGACTGCATAGCAACAGCAGTCAACATTCACATGCAGTCGGACTATGAAACTAATTAATATTAACTTATGTGAATGAGTGTGCAGGCCTGCTGATCATTTACATCTTAAGGCCAGGAGGAGAAATCTGAGTCCAGAGCAGCCAAACTGCTCACATAATGTTGGCTACATACTAAAAACCTATTTGTGAAGTTTGTCAATAAAAGGCTGCAGTCAACTCTTGTAAACACAGATCTAACTTGTTATAAACCTAAATTCAGCATTTTTATTCTTTTTCTTTTGTTCCTCAGGGTGAAATTCAGCTTTAGAATGTCAGAATCCACCAAGAAAAGCAATAATGTAATGGTTTATTATGTCATGGTCTGCAGGTTAACACTTTACATCTGTACATAAATTTTGATGGGAATGTTTTAAAATGAGGCTTTTTGTTTTGTTTTTTTATGTCCGCTGCTTCAAGCTGGATGTTGTTGTTTTTCCCTCCTTTTTATGGCTTGTAAATCCCTCTGTATATACAGTATTCCCCTATTTGTAAAGAAAAGATTTTAGCAGCGTCTCTGCTGCTGACAAAACGAAGGTGGACTCTGTGATGTGTCCCTCCGTTACTCTCTGAAGTGAATTCATATTCAATAAGAACCCCGGCTGCTGGTTACAGTGTGGAGAGCCTAGTGATTTGTAGTTACATGCTTAAGCATGAAAAATTCAACATGCTGTAATACTGAATCAGATCAAATTAACATTATACAGTGTTTCAGATCATTAAACAAGGTATAATACCAGACAAAGATTATTGGAGGAAACCCAAAAGTCTGTTTTCAGACGGTTTCACTAAGGCAGGGCTGCACCAATTTCTGTTTTCTGGCCAATCGCTGAGCACCAATCTTTAAAAAGCCTGACTTGCTGGTTCTGATGTTGGCCAATACCAATTTTTTGTCTGAAATGTTGCCAAATATTGCAAGAAAGTTACTGAGTTGGCAACAGTGGACAACTCAGACATAACCAGGTCATGTCTGCGGGCCATGCAGACATGACCTGGTGAGTCTGTCAGCCAGACTCTCACAGCAGAGCAACAGAGGACTGTGGCTGATTTTTAAACCTTTGCTGAGGAAGATAAGATCATTTGATAAGATCAGCTTCACATGCAAGTATCGACCAATCACCGATCTCCCAAAACTAAGAAAATCGGTGCCGATAAATCAGTGCACCCTAGAAATAAGCGATCCAAACCAGCCTGGCCCTCTGGGAAATGAGGATCGTTGCCTTATAAAATCATTAACTAACTGATTAACTACATTTTTCTGTGTTGTAAAGTAACAACTGTTTAAAAGTCAAAGTTTATATTGGCTTTTGGGAAAAATTCATTAAAACCACAGGTTAGAAATGTGGTTTTAATAAGTTAAAGGAACACAAAACAGCACAGGTGAGCTAGAGATCAGTTCTGTCAGGAGTGGCACCTCCAAGGCTGGACTGGCACCGAGAAGCAGCCCTGCATACGAATGATACACCACATACCAGAGAATATAATGTACACATTGTGTTGTTTGAAAAATTAAAATAAAGAGCAGCATCCTAGAAGGAAGAAAGTAACCATTTTAAAAATGTATACATTCTTTCATGACTTCATTTTATCATCTTATTTCTCTCTCTCTCACACACACACACACACAGTATATTTTTCTACATTCACAAGGACTTTGCATTGACTTCCATTCATTTTTCATTCATTTCTGCAGCTTAACTCTAAGCTAAACTCAGTTCACATCATCGTCCTAAATTTACCCCAATAGAAAACAGCACTGCTCCTTCTGGGGCCCAAAGGTCCCAGAAGGAGCAGTCACAACATTGCATTTTGTGGAAGAACCTTACAATGTGTCAAATGCAAGGCCACACACACACACTGAGTGACTTTGACTATAACAGGACTAATATACTTGACAAGTATGGCTACTTATCATAGTCATTTGACCATAATTTAGAAACTAATATTGAAATATTAGTCATCTGTTGTAGAACCACACAGTTCCTTCCATTCCTTCCACAGGACCATTTCACAACATATGGTTCTACGGTTTGAAGGAACCGTAGAACCATATGTTGTGAAAACCAAATGATAAATTCATGTTGATTTTCTGGAATGTGAGCAAATCTTTCTTTGGAGTTCTAACCAGAACCTTCCAACCAGCACAATATAGTCATTATCTGTTGTTGATTGGTTGCTTGGAGACAGAGCTGTAAAAACTAAATCCTAAACACACATTTTATTTTGTGTCTTCTCTATGTAGAGGAAGAATCTCTGAAAATGTATTTACTGACAATTTTTAAAAATGTTCCATGTCTTTTTTTCTTGTTTTTTTTTTGTTTATTTTCCAAGTTTTGAATCATTTTCACAGCCTCCAGTGGTGAACAGTGAATAATCGCAGTAAGTATTGAACTTTACGTTGGGTTCCTTCTCAGTGGAAGCCTGTATTTGACAGTAATAACTGATCCGCTTACAGCAGACTGAACTCAGGAAGAACAGTTGAGTTCAGTTTGTTAGTTCTAATTTTAGCGGCCTGACCTTTTCTAGCGCTGACACAAACAAAGGTGCACAGACAGTGCCTCATCTATAACCAGCAGTGGTCACACAGTGGACACAGAACCGCAGCCTCCCCCGTCTTTCACACAAACTTACACAAACACAGAAGCATCACTTGTTATGGGAAGGCTTTCTGCCATCTTGTATCTCACCCTTGGAGCCCGGTTCTGTCTCACCACACACGCTAACTGGGAAACAGCATGTGAACTTTGCCCTGGGTCAGTGTTTGAATGCGAAGATCCCTGTCGCCACAGATGTAATGAGGCGAGAGACATTCGCAGAGCTCCATTATTATTGGACGGCAGTCGCCTCCAGTGACATACACTTTCACACACACACACAGAGAACTCATGCTTCTGAGGTTTGCTGTGAACTTTCACCTCTACTGTCTTGCTACAGATTGTTATCTACACACAGTCATATTCCATCAGTTAGAATATTGTGATGAGGCTTGAAAAGTATCTTTCAAATTTAACCTTAAGGTTGGTATAAATCATTAAGCTCTAAATTTCTGTATTGAAATGATTTTATTGTTCTGATGTAAAGTTCTAATCTTCAAAATCACGTTTTCATCAGCTATAAGCAGACAACGAGAATCAGGCTCCATCAGGCCTGAAAACATCAGTTTGTATTTAAATCATCTCCGTGGTGTTTTACTTTGTGATGGAGGGACTGATGGAGATTAATGAACTTTTCAATCAAGAATAATTCAACAATATCAAAAGTTTGTGTGTGTACTTCAACAGAAGCCACCAGTCAGCTGATTTCAGAAGGTCCATCTAAAATTTGTGTCTTCTGGAAGAAGTTTAAAAAAAAACATTTATGTTTTTCCATATTTTTTGTGAAAATTTGGGATTTAAATCATGCATGCTTTGTCCTTTTATGACACACACAGAGCGGAGTGACAAACTTGCATGTCATCCATTGCAGACTGATCATCAGGATTTGTATTAAGAGTTCAGTTAATTATTCCAACTGATAAAAAGACAAAGGAAATTCAGCTGATTACTTTGCGACAATCCCTCCTGCTGAACATGCATGTAGCGACAGTGGAAAGGAAAACTCACCTTTAACAAGAAGAAACGTCCAGCAGAATTTGATTCGGTGTGAATCAGTCACCATCTGAAGTGACCTGCTGAGGGTTTGAGAAGACTGAGCAAACAAAAAAATAAAAAGTATATTTTAAACAACTGAGAAAGTGGCAGAGTGAGAAAGAGCAGTGGGTTTGTCCTGCTATAAGCTGTACCACTCACTTTACCAAAAAGAAACAGCCCATTAAACCACAATATATAAAAAGAAACCATGAGACTCAATAAGGCTCTGCTTAAAATTACACTAAATATTTTTATAAACAGGAAAAAAAGTTGAGTCTCTGGGGCAACACAACAATCTTCACATCTTCCATTCACATGAAACAGCAGTGTTTGTTAGTAGAGTGACATTTGCTGCAGGTTGGCTCCTCCCATCACAAAACACAGCAACAATTGCGCTCAGTGTGTAAGATCACACTCACTGTGATCCTACACAGCGAATGGCAAGATGGAATAAAAGTGTGACCATCACCAAGCGCTGTGTCTGTGAATAGTGCCTGGGTCAGTGGTGGGATGAGGGTCTGCCTGCTGCATTGTTACAGTAGATGTTAAAGCTGTTTATTGCCTTGTTAAAGTGTTTGATCTCCATGGTAAAGTACAGGCAGCAAACACCTCCAACCAACCGCCTCCTCCTGCTGCACTGCAGCAACACAGGAAGATCAAGCTGCTGATCTGGACCAAGACTGACGCACAATGATGACCATCTGTGGACATTTGAGGTTTTCCTCTGATCATTGAGATGTTGTGAAAAACATCTTAAACATCTTAAACGTCAAACTGACCCCCAGTCAGATGCAGCACTGTCACCACCAGGGCTGAAATAATTAATCAGATTCATTCGTGATTAATTGATTATTGTAATAATCATCAACTAGTTTAGTAATTGATTAATCATTAAAGCTGGAGTATGTAACTTCTAGAAAAAAATATTTGTTCACATATTAAACTCACCATGTTCAGACAGAATGAGACATATAATCTGAGAGAAAAGTTGAGTTCCTCTTCCTTCTCCCAGTGCTAACTAGAAACAACCAATCAGAGCCAAGAGGAGGGTCTTAGCATTGTCAATCACTTCTCCATCTGGCGCTGCTCTCTCCCCCTCTTCCTCTCTATGCCTCAGCTAGCACAGCCGGTCATGAATTCTCAGGCTAGTTAGCATAGCTACCAATGATGGCAGATAAATGGTTTTCCTGTAATAGCAAACTGTCAAGACAAGGTGACAGTTTACATGTAAAATGATTTTTCATAAAAGTTACATACTGCACCTTTGATTGTATTAAAGTATTCAGTCTCAAAAAATGCCATTTGCTGAATTGACCTTTTTATACTTAATTACTACTATTCAGAGTAATCAACATATTTATACTTCTGTCTGTAAATAGGTTTCAGCCAAAACTTCTCAGGTGGTATACTTGTAGCTTCACCAGGTCCAGATCTACTAAGGAAATGCTGTGGTATTGCTTTTTACACAAAAAATGTTTGTTTCTTAATTAAAAATGAATTCAATTATTTGCATTCTTTAATGCATGTCTGATCTTGTATAAAAAAGGCCTGCCCAGATAAATGAAAAATCTGTAGAATGTGTCCAACTTTGTGCATGGATTACATGGATTAATTATTAATGCATAAAACTGATCATGTTGGGCTAATAAAAGTATTTAGTGAATCAACATTTGAACATGATATATCTACTGTCAGGTCGCCTCTCTCTCTCTTCCACATTGAATGGCAAGGTGGAACATAGCCGCCACCAGCTGCCCAGTTCTCTCTCCCTGTTTGATGAACAGTGAACTTGGTTGCACACAAGAGTTCATCGAGATGTCAGGGTCACCGGTGGGTCAGCCAGCGTGCGAGCTGGGGGTGGAGTGATATAAACATGCACAAATGGACAGCGGCCGTTTGACACTTGTGCTGACTGAGCAGTGTGCTCCGGTGTGTGTGTTTGTGTTTTATTTTGCTGCAGGTTAGGTGTGTCCAGAGATAGCAAACACATTGATAACAAATGTCTACGTAAACTTATCATCAAGCATTAACAGCAGCAGCTGGTGAAGAGCTGCACCATTTTTCACAAATGGTCCAGTAGATAAGGGAGAGATTTCTAAGAGTCCAGGGCAAAAAGTTGTTATGAAATTGGATTTGGATCCCTGGAGTTGACAGTGCATTTAATTCATTGCTTAATTCACTTAAAATGTAAAGTTAGATCATTCAACAGAGAGTGGGGGAGTTTGGGAGGACGTGACGATGGCAAATGGAAGAAATAAAAATGAACAAAGTTCCTGATCATTAAGTGGAAAAAGCGTTTACTTAACAGGTTTGATGTGACCTATACTTTGGTATTGAGCATTTTTAAAAGGATGGTTTCCTTTTATATTAAAACAAGATCCTTAGTTTTGCACATAATGTTTGAGTTCTTCAGAGGGAAACACTTAACAGATTGCAAACTAATGTTCTATATGAGAATTATACAGTTTGAACAAAGACGTTTCCAAGGTAAAACACGATACCTTTTGTTGTTTAAGCATAGTAAGTGCTTACCTTACAACATAATGAAAATGATAACATTGCAGATTAGTGGCTGAGGAATGTCTGGCTTGTGATGCTCTCTGTGTCACACAGATGAGAAGTGCTGCTGGTTCCTCCTGCTGCTACTGCAGCAAACAGGATGGATGGATAAACATATGAATCAATAATATACTAAAAATAAAACAAAAACCTTTGAGACTTAATTTAAAAGACTGCAGTGTAGTCTGGCTGCCTGACAAAATCAATTCCAACAATAGGAATTGATTTTGTCAGAAAAGAGAAGAATCTAAACAGCAGTAGCAGAAAGAGTGAAGCTGATTGGGCAGCAGAGATTAAACATTTTAGAGGATCAGTTGTGTTCAATGTTTGCTGAGAACTCAAATGATTAGCATCTAATCATTTGACCAAAATAAAATAAAAAAAAACATCTACGTACTTTATGTCTGTCCTGTATAGTTTTTAAAAGTCTAAAAAATGAGGGATGTGAAGGCTGTGGAGAGGAACTTTCATAAACTTGATTTGTTTAACTTTTCATAGACTGAGCAAAAATTCTGATTCATTTTTTAAAATGTCACACAATGTTGTCATTCTCTGTGCAAGTAAAATGATTTATCACCAATCCCAAACTCTTAAGTCTTAAACTGTTACCAAAACAAAAATTCAACCAAGTGAAAGTATTTACAGATTAGTGTTTTGTCACAGCTCAACAGGCCGGCTCAGAACAGGAGCAAACGTGTTGCATTTATGTTTTTATTCAGTGTCGTTAGAAATACACAGGGGGGATGAGGGGGCTTTACTGATGTGACGTAAAATACTAAATCAAGCTGATTTCTTTATCTTTATTTTTGTTGCACAAAAATACCTTTCCACGAACAATGTTTTTGTGGAAAAATAGAAAAACAATCATAAACACCCACATAGTACAAAGAACTGACCACTCAGTCACATTGGAAGCTTTTCCAGCAAGAAGAGTCTGTTTAAGGTCATTCCACAACATTTAAGATGGATTTATGTACATACTTTGACTAGACCACTCCAAAAGCTCTTAATTTTTAACTATTCAGAGGCGAACTGGCCAGACTGCCTTTCATTATTTTCTGTCCTGCTGTAGAACCCATGTGTTTAGCAGGGAGTCCTGAGAAAGTCATGGACTTAGCCTGAAATTTGAACTAGGACACCCTACTGGTCCCCCTACCCCACCCCTCGCGCTCTCTGCTCCTCCCTTACACCACAGCAATCCAAGAACTCCAGTGATTGACAGTTTTTCTGTAACATTATGCTGTTTCTTTACCATTAGTCTAGCTGCAGCAAACCAGCAACCCTGAGCTAGAGAGACGGTACCAGCTGAACGGGGCAGGGTGTGGGCTAAGACCCTCTGGGCTCTGATTGGTTGTTTCTGACCGGGAGCGGTGTGTGTTCCTGCAGGTGGCAGTAGAACCTCAAGGAGAGGCAGAAGATCTTGATTTTTGTCAGATTATCTGTCTCATATTCTACTGGTGTTCTGGGTTGAGTTTAAGATCACGGACTGATGGCTGAACCTGATTCTTCAGGGCTTTCTGGTAGAGTCAAATTTTTGATTCCTTCAATCAGGAAAGTCGTAAGACCATCACACTGCCACTTGACTTTAGGCATTATTCTGTTTTTCAAAAATGCTGTTAGTGTTAAACCAAATACATCAGGACACAAAATGTCTTCCCCAAAGTCTTGGGGATCAGAAGGTGTTTTGGTAAATGCTCTTTTAGTCAGCGTCGGGTCTGGCATCGGAACTCCCCCTTGGAGGTTATTTAGCCTCTCTTTCTAATTGTTAAATTATGTAGTGGGACCTTGGTTTAAATGTTGTTCTAGGTGCTTTTGTGAGTGCTTGGATGAGTCTCTGATGAGCTCCTGGAGTCATGTTGGAGGCCCAGACGCTCCTGGGAAGGTTCTCCACTGATCCACGTTGGTCACCGTTTCCCTCTGTGTTTTCTGCTGTTCCAAATGACTGTGGCTGTTTCCAGACTGATACATGTCACTGACTTAGTTTTTCACGTAAGGACCAGGTTGGTTCGGATAGCTTGTATGTGCTAATAAATAAAGTACATTTCAGTTTACTCAGGTTCTTTGCAGTACAACAAAAAATGTTTGATGATCTAAGATGTAGAAGTTTAGCAACAACAAAAAAAAAAAGCAAAAACAAGAAATCTTTTTTAGAGCAATGTTGACTTTTTGTATGCCTTAGAGGGTTGTAGGCTCAACATTACTTGTGTGGATGTGGGCATCCCCTCCGCCTGTTGGTGTTGACCCAAGTTTGAACTCACAGAGATACCATTTTTATAACACACACACAAACAGAGAGAGAAAGAGAAAGAGAGAGAGAGAGCAGTTTAAAGTCTCCTTCCACATTTCAATGACGTTCAGGTTGATAGAGGTACAGAGTCAAGTAGAGGACAGCGGTTCTTTGCAGTGACACACTATCATTTCCCCATTCATTCATGAGAACTTGCTTGCTAATCTGTGGGTCAATGTCTCAGTAAGATACAAAGGTAGCTCAGCCTGCACTCTGAAATAAGCTTCCAAAAAAAACCCACACAGACTAATTATTTACAAATGCAGTCTGAGTCACAGAGACCCTGTTGAGAGGGATTAGAGCCTCATTTTCATTTGGTAAGCAGCTTGTGAATGTGCTTCTTAACACCTTTCTGCTCCTGAATGCAGTTCAGCCTGCAGGCATGACGCTGGTCCTACAAGTGGCTCTTCAGCTAAGGTAATGAGTTTGTAAACTAGCTGCTTTCACGGCCAACAAAAGAGACGCGCTTCCATTGTCACAGGGAATATTTCTCAGTGAAATCCACCGCGGAATGTCCTGTGAGCATTAGGATTAAAGATGTGGCCCTTGAAACAAACGATGTCAGCCAATACAGACTGTGGGCGGGGCCGAGCCGCAGCCGCAATTAAAGATGAACTTTGAGTGAACTAATTCATGTGAGGGAGGAGAAGGTGAGGCGAGGCCTATAAAGGGCTGCAGGAGAAGCGGCCAGCCTCACATGTTGATGCTGCTTCACCTGGGCGGACAGACCGAACCGAACCGAACCGACCCGACATGGCTCTGAGCACGCTGCTGGCCTCCTTCCTGTGCACCGTGGTGCTGCCCGTCCTGCTCTTCCTGGTGGCGGTTAAGCTGTGGGAGGTTTACATGATCCGCAGCGGAGACCCGAGCTGCCCGAGCCCGCTGCCGCCCGGCTCCATGGGCTTACCGTTCATCGGAGAGACGCTGCAGCTCGTCCTGCAGGTAGGCTGAGTGCAGCCGGCATGAGGACCTGCGAGCGCCCCTGCTGGCCCTCTGTCCGCACGTAGAGGGAGAAACAACTGGGAAAATATGGCTTTTCTTTTTTTTAAAAATAGTCTCCATAACCAGCGGGGTTAATGTTGCGGACTGCCCTCTTCTTAATAGCTTCTGTTTTAATCAGAAGGTTTTAAAAACGACAACAACAACAAAAAACAACAATAAGCTAGATGTTTTAGTTTCTCAGTGAATCCAAATAAGAACACATAAATAAAGGAAACTGTTTTTTCTTTCTCTGCAAAAACAGATGAACAGAAATTAAGATATATATATATTTAATTTGGCGTTACACTTAAAATAAAAAAATGTCCCATTGCATATTCTGACACCCTGCTCCTTGATTTTTGTTTTATTGCTTTATCAATATATTCTGAATAACTTATTCACTTACAAAGCCTAAGAAAAATGGGGGAGTGCAGCAGGTGGCCAGTTCTGCATTAGTATGACCAATCTAAAAGCAAAATGTACATTAAAACGTGCATTTAAAAAGTTTCTCTTTACAGGGCAGATAATCAGCACTTCAAGCTGTTTTATGTAAATTAAAACGTATAATCCTCTGACTTCACTAGCAAAGTTTATGCTTCATCCTTTCTGCCCTGCATGTGATTTATGATATTATACAATATCACCAAAACATTTTTGTTTTGGATGTGTGTTGATTTTAAAATGAAGCTCGTTTATATTTTTATGATTCATACAGTGACTGTTGTTTAGAAATATAAGAAATTTTAACATTTTTCTTTCATATGATAAAAACTTGAGTCAACTTTTTACCAGACAAACACTATAAATGTAACATAATTCAAAATGGCCTGGTGCGCAATACTTCAAAAAATATCTAGAACCATAAAAACTGTAAAATAAATAATAAAGTAAAATGAATAAATAAAGGAAAATATTTTTGATCCAAAAATCTTCACTAGTTTTAGACCAAAATAAATTTGCATACATTTCAAAGTAATATTTAGTATTTTAAGAAGAAAACCAATAACCATGTTTTTGTTTAGTTTTTCATAAGTAGTTTCTGATGAAGAAATCCACCACAAAACTTACGACAATTAAGTTTTGCTTCTCCAGTTTTCTCACTGAGCCTGTCTGTGTTCCTGTCGTTGTAGAGGAGAAAGTTTTTGAGGATGAAGCGAGAGAAGTACGGTTACATCTACCGTACTCACCTCTTCGGGAACCCCACGGTGCGTGTGAGCGGAGCGGAGAACATCAGGCACATCCTGCTGGGGGAGCACAGGCTGGTGTCTGCACAGTGGCCCTCCTCCGTCCGCACCATCCTGGGCGTGGACACGCTTTCCAACATGCACGGCTCCCAGCACAAGACCAAGAAGAAAGTGAGTTTGAAACTTTCTAGTATCCAGAGTGAGTCACGTCTGTTTCCTGTCATTAGTTCACAAACGTTAAAGACAAGTTCATACAAAGTTCCATACCTATTACACAATATCACCCTCAAATGAGTAACTTTTATTGCCAAAGAATATTAATCTTTGACAATAAAAGATTGGTTTCCCATAAGCCAATGTAAAGAAATCTGATCTTTCTGCTGAATAATGGAGTCTTTACATTGACCACAGTGTGTTTAAACTGACTCCTACGTAGAAGTTGAGTTTCATCCGCTTCACTCCTGCTTTAGGCCATCCTGAGGGCCTTCTCCAGGGAGGCGCTGGAGCTCTACATCCCCGTCATCCAGGAGGAAGTGCAAACTGCAGTCAAAAGCTGGTTGGTGCAAGACCCCTGTGTGCTGGTCTATCCTGAAATGAAGCGGCTGATGTTCCGCATAGCCATGAGGATTCTGCTGGGTTTTGACCCGGAGCGGATCCGGACCGATGAGCAGCAGCTGGTGGAAGCTTTTGAGGAAATGATTAGAAACCTTTTCTCCCTGCCCATCGACGTCCCATTCAGTGGGTTGTACAGGGTAAGAGCGTCGGATCAACACGGTGAAGATGTGAACTGGCTTACCATGAAACGTTTTCATGTCAGTGAATTGGTGTAAATATGAACCCCACAACGGTGCGCTTTATTTAGCATCAAACCTAGGAGGAGCTAGGACATTTAATCAGCCTGTCCATTGCAGAGGTCCGTCCTCACTTCTATCTTTGTCCCCTCACCTCGTCTTCTCCTCTTCTGTCCTGTAGGGTCTGAGGGCCAGAAATTTCATCCACTCAAAGATTGAAGAGAACATCAAAATGAAGGTGGAGGAGTCAGACAACGGGTCAAAACACACAGATGCCCTGCAGCAGCTCATAGACAGCAGCAAGAAGAATGGAGAGCCCTTCAATATGCAGGTAATGAAGATGACTATTCAAAGCATTGTTGAGGAAAGACAAATCTCTGGATAGATGTTGTCAGAGTTTGTTTGTTTTTTCTCTCCTAAATCTGAATAATTGAACATGTCTGCCTTCTGTGTCCAGGCCATCAAGGAATCTGCTACGGAGCTTTTGTTTGGTGGCCATGAAACTACGGCCAGCACAGCCACGTCCCTCATCATGTTTCTGGGCCTGAACCCAGAAGCTGTGAACAAACTGAGGCAGGAGTTATGGGACAAGGTAAATGTGCTGTGCTTTTTTAGCCGGAATATCAGTTGAAGAAGCTTTTTGATTGGCTGAGGCAGTTGTCAGCTAATGATAATTGATTTACTTTTGCATAACCCTTAAATTATTTCAAAAACATAATTGTTCATCAGTGGCACCCACTGAGGTGTGGAGTCCAGTTGGCTGAGGGTTTGTGTGTGAGCAGAGAGATGGCCACAGAGCATTGAAAATGTTTAAACCAGCAGCACCAAACGGTGAATCAACATAAATGGATTCCTGACATGACTCGAAAGAGCTACACCTTCCCATGCCGTTCTGATCTGCAGAGCTCCGAATGAAAAGCAACTCATCCTAGATCTACATGGATAAAGTTCCACTTTATCCGATGGATAACATTTCACCACAACATCACCACCAGTATGAGAGATTAAATATGACAACCTGGGGCTTTTGTGAAATATATGTACCTGAAAGAACTTTTTTTTTTTTTTCTTTGCAAAACAACTTCATGCTTCAGTTCAGTGCTTTGTTGGCTTTAATATTTTTCATATTAAAGCCGACAAATTTCCCCCGTCTTCTTGCTAACAAGCCCGCTTCTTAACTGATGGTGGACGATGTGCATTTGAATTGTTCGCACATGCTAAAATCAATCAGTTACAACATTCGAAGATGAAACGGTGCTGGAATGCTTGCAATGGCGTTAGCATGATTCACTAATACATGCTGACGGGTTTTCTTGACAATGTGTGGCTAATTGTGGAAACCTGAGCAGAAGGGAGCATGTTGAGGTTCTGAACTTGGCTAATCACTTTGGTTTCCATCCTGCTTTAAAGTGATTCAGTTATTCCAACAAATGAAATAAGAAATTAGAAGTCAATGTTAAAAGTATTTTTTTGCAGATGGTCTATGGTAAATCAGCAGGTCACTGAGGTTTATTTACTTGTTTATGACTTTTGAAAATCCATCTTCAGCTCAGCCCTAAACCTGGTTGATAGTTGTCATGCACATTGGGCTGCATACTAAGTACCTTTGGGTCAAAAATTTAAATTAAAAATTCAAAAATACTTTTATTGATCAGAAAGAGAAATGAAATGCTGTCATAACTCTTTAATTCAAATTCTTTAAAGAGTTATTGTAGGTAGTGATGGCTGCTGGCAGGAAAGATCCCATGTAATCGTCTGTATTGGAACAAATTTTTTTGCCAAAACTCAGTCCAACTACACAGCATCCAAAATAAGAAGGAATGGTTGTCCAAAACAGGACAATATTTTCCTCCAGAAAGGCAGGAATAAAAGTTTGAAAAGGAAAAAAATCTCAGTGAGAGTACAGCGTTACTCCAATGTGCTGCCGGCCTGAGAGGCATACTTCTAGAAAGGAGGACAAACTGAATTTGCTGAGGGGAAACTAAGAATAATCTAAGGTAAAGCTAGCTAGTATGAAACTAAATCTTAACAGAAACTCTGTGCTGCTGCTGTTGACTAAAATATACAAGATGTATAGTCATACGTTGACTAAATCTATGAAAATGTTTGTTCTAAAAGAGTAACTCTGCTCGTTGCCTGGTCCCTCATGTCTGTCTGTTCAGGGGGAGAATGGGATGGACCTCCAGAGTCTGAACATCGAATCTTTGGAGCAGCTCAAATACACAAGTTGTGTGATCAAAGAAACACTGAGGATCAACCCGCCTGTCCCTGGAGGCTTCAGAGTGGCTCTCAAAACATTTGAGCTGAATGTAAGTGACTCAGTGATCATTTGATTCTCCTGTGTTCGACCTGAAAGTTCTAGATTTTAGGAATTAGGATAAAGTGATATTTTCTTTTACATCACAGTAAAAGATGCATTAAGGTACATTACATTAGTGGGAAAAAACAAATTATTGTGTGTTAATGAATATTAACAAAATGTGTGTGTGAGTATGTAAGCAGTGACAGTGATCTGAATGACTATCAGTGTGTGGAAGTAGTTAAAAAACAACAATCGGGTAATAATAATCACAATAATAATGAACCAAAAAAAACATATGATGGATCAATTAATAATTATTTACTCATTTCTATTAAGTGGAGATTGTTATATTTTATACAGGATCTAAATGGGACAGGAAGAATAATGCAGAAAGAAGGAAAGAAAACTAAAAGAGGGGAAAAAAAAACAAACTAATTATTATAAGTAAGGAGAATATAAAATTGATAACACAAAAATTATTTCCCATTGAAATGTATTCAGTGAGTACATTTTCCCAATATGTCAGACTGATGGTGCTTCTCATTTTCCAATTCATAAAAGTTGTCTTTTTAGCAGTGGTTAAAGCTATAAGTAATTGTTTAATAAAAACATAATTTTGATAATGTCCCATAACCTTTCAGGGCTACCAGATTCCTAAAGGCTGGAACGTTATCTACAGCATCTGTGACACTCATGATGTTGCTGAGATTTTCCCCAACAAAGACGACTTCCAGCCCGAGCGCTTCCTGACCGAACCCTCTGCAGACTCCTCCAGGTTCCAGTACGTTCCGTTTGGTGGAGGCTCTCGGATGTGTGTGGGAAAGGAATTCGCTAAGGTTCTACTGAAGATCTTCTTGGTAGAAGTGGTCACAAAGTGTGACTGGACCCTCTTAAACGGACCACCTACCATGAAAACTGGACCCACCGTCTATCCTGTGGACAACTTGCCAACCAAATTCAGCAGCTACATGAAAAATCATTAGAGGAGCTTCTGGACATTAGTAGCTCTATAAATCTGAACATGGTTTCCTGATGGGCAGTCCCTGTCTGCTGTCTTCTTGAACAGATTGTGTATATATTGTATATTAATGTATTTTTATGACTGTCTAAATATATCTATAAGTGTAGTTACCTAATTTGAGAACTAAACAAAAAGCACTATAGGGTTACATAAACACTTAAATAAACAGTTTGACACAGTGTGTGCTAGTTCAGGTCAGTCCACATGGAGTTGATGGAAATCTTTCCACACTTAATTTACTGGTCCAGTGTTTTATTTTTAGATATCTATGATTCTTTGAGAATCTGTTTAATTGGCTTTTGTGAACTGATGAGAATTCATCCTGGTGAGCAGAGCCATGTGCAGGATTACCTCTTTCTGACTGGATTTTGGTGGGTAGAAGTACTGGGTTGAGAGCAGCAATCCAGATTAAGGAAAGACAACAGCCATCAGATTTAATTCTGGCCAAATATTGATAATGAACGGTTAAAATATGATAACTTAGACCTTGGTTAGACAAAAGGCCTAAAACGAAAGTATAATTATTTTACTAGTACACTTCAGCACATAAGAATATTGAATAAAAGTGCAATCTTTCTTGCCAGTCATCTTAAGTGAAGTGTCATTTTAAAGATTTATTACACAGAATACAATATTTCAAACTCTTAATTTATTTTTTTTTGCAGTTTTAACATCTTACAGGTAAAGAAACTTCAAAATTCAGTCTCTGAAATTTGAGTCTCACATCAGACTGTGGCATAAAGTTGATCATCCTGTGTGGGTTGCTATGACAACTGCCTTCAGGTCATCTGCCTCGTTGGTTCAGGCATCTTTCATCTTCTTGACAGCCAGTAGATTTTCTACAGTCTTGATGGTCAGGGGAGTTTGCTGGCTGATCAAGAACATTTGCACTTTTATGCAATATTCAAATTTCTTTCAGATGTTCTAGTGTATAACGAAGAAAATTGGCCCAAGCACTCAACCCTTTGGGGGTCTCTACAAGTAATGCTTTACAGTGTGAATCCAATTAAGATTTTAAATTCATAAAGTGTTTGTACTTGTATCAGCCAGAGGCAACAAACTGATTCATAGAAGAGACTTCATGGTACAGAAGCTGCTGGCCTCAAAGGAAACTGATACGTTGTGCCACCAGTCGCAGAATCAACTTCCTTCTGTGGGTTTGAGGGTCCACACAATGTGACTTCGGGTTCCACTTGTACTGTAATCAAAGTTCAGGCACTTACTACACTCTGCAACAAAACAATTCTTTAGGGGGACAAAAAAACAAGAGCAGCATTTGCAAGAGTCAATGTGTGCAGCCATCTTTTTGTTGCATCTAAGTGCATAAAATTAAATGTGTTTGCAAACATAAATCTATAAATACAAGCACATTAGAATATTGAAGGACTCACTGTGCAAATGTTTGTTTCCAGCTGGAAACAAGTCAGCGCAGCTTAAGTTGCTGCAGGAAGCCGTCCCTGCTGCCTCTGTCAGATGGTCGGTGTGTACGGACCAGCTCAGGTCCAGAGAGACGCTAGTAGGAACTGGAGACCCTTGAAAAGTTCAAAGTTTTATATCACAGAATTAAGGCTTCAGCAACAGAACAGTAAATTGTTGCCTTGAGCCAAGAAGAGTCCTTGATCTGGGGTATTTGTGAATGGAGCTGCACTCCATATATGCATGGATTCTGTCTGCGTATTTCAAAGAAATCAGGTGTAGGTCAATTGGTTACTCTAACTTGCCCGTATGTATGTATGTGTGTGAAGAATTGCTTGTCCTTGTGTCATCCAGCATCCAGCATCTGTTGCCTAGCGTTGGACTGGTGACCCATCCAGTTTGTACTCCACCTCTCCCTCCATGACCACTGCAGACAGACACAGTGTGACCCTGCAAGGAAAAACAGGCATAGAAAGCAGAAGTGTCAGCAGTAAACCAGTCTCTGGCAGTAAGACGTGTGTGTGGTTTCTGATCATCCTCATCCTAAGAACAATCAGAAAGAGGTCCAGGTGTTTCTGCTCTGTTTGTGATGAGCCTGCCGCTGCAAGCAGAGCTGGAACAGACTTCAAGCGGAATGGACATACACAGCAAAAGGAGAAAAGTGGTGAGGTATAACATCTCCACTTTAGAGTAAGAAGACACCTCCTGAATCTTTGTTGCAGGTACATGAAGAGCTGGAGACACGTTTACAACTTTACACAGTGTGATCGTTTCCTTCTCCCAGGTAGAAGAACCTGTCGTTCTGGATTCTGCTCACAGAGAAAGTCCTTGTTTCCTCCTTGGCTCCTGATCAAAGGAGTAATGCTCTCTATTGTCTCATGCACCTGTTAGATCCTTTGACCTCTCTGTATTTACTAGTGAGGTAATCAGAGACTGGTGAGTGTGCTGTGCACATTGCATGTTTTTAGTAGAGTCTGGTAAATGTTAAAACTTTACTGCTGGGACAGGAGGCAGGGCTTGTGTTTCCCAGGTTCCCAGGCTGATGAGGCTCGTCAGTGTTTAAAAGGCAGAATGTGGCACTTGGATGTAAATGTCAAAGAGGAATCATTATCAGCACGACAGAGCAAGTACGATTTGTACCTTTTATGTCATTTTATTGTCTTTTAAAGATTTAATGACTGCTGGGCTCATAAAAGAGGAAAATACTTGTAAAGTTTCATTGAAGTAAACCCAATAAGTTCTTTACCGGCTCTGTTACTCCCCATCAGCCTTCCTTTAGGCCTAAAGCACATTCAAACAGTCTAACACAAACAACGTTCACATCACACTGACATCTTACATGTTCTAAGTTAAGTCTATATTAAGTAGGCGTTCAATAAATACTTGGACATTTAAAGTTCTAGAGCAGAGTGTCAAACTCATTTTCATGTTGGGCCACATCAAGGTCATGAACGTCCTCAAGAGGTCGCTGTGACAGAATGGGTTAATAAAACTACTCAACAAACTGTTCAAATATTCTACCTTTCTCTGCATTCGACGCATTTTTAAACAAATATTCAACCTCTTTTCACTTTTATGTAATTTGGAATATTACAAATTGAAATGATTTGATTTGACTGATATAATATTTAAGCACACAGCTGTCATCTGGAAGTTCTCATTTCAGTCGTGTCAAACTGAGTTTTCAGTTTGACACGACTTCTAGAGGATTTCAGTTTCAAAGTCAGCAAAGTGCTTTGTGAACTCAGTGCACAAAAGTTGCACTCGGTAACAGCAGTGGTGATCTGGCTTCTGATTAAAAACGGGCTGTTTCCTTGATGCATCAGATCCCCCCATAACAGCACCAGCATCTTGAGCAACTTGTAGTTGTTGTGGTGTGTAATGGGACAGGTAATGTGACTGGAGTGAGCACTATGCTGGCCAGTAATGATAAATACATGATATAACTGTTTGCTTAAATTTTACATTTAGTGATTGTGTCCCTGGGCAACACTTGGTGTTGGTGTATCAATACTCGGCCTGCTGGTTGTGGTCAGAGGGCCCAGAGGGGCCAGAGGGGCCAGCTGAATGGCCTGGGTCTGTCTCACATGCAGCTGTGGCAGCTATGTAGCTTACCACCATCAGTGTGTGAATGTGTGTATGATGAATGACTGTCGTGTGAAGCGCTTTGGTATCTTCTGGAATCTGTCTACAGGAAAACATCACTGCACTAAAGTGGTTTCATGCAAGAAAGTCGTTGTTAAAAGAAAACCATAAAAATCCTGTTTGCAGTTTTCCACTAGCCATGTTGGACACAGCAAACA
>CAEGAE010012822.1:0-35380 GCA_903067095.1 Girardinus metallicus | reverse complement strand
TATATATATATATTGTGAGTATTTCTATGATTTCTATTTCTACAAGACCATTAGAAATTTTTATTTACTGAGGATTATGTTAATGTGTTCAATACTTGTTTTCCCCATATTGTAAATTTCTAAAGCTTGGGCTTCAAAAAGCAAGATGGCGGCTAGGTTGTTTTCTTTAAGATAAACACATAATGATTTGTTCATACATTTCAGTGCAAATTTGTAATATTTTTCTTACCTTCAAGCAGAGCTTGACCACCTGATATTGCAGCTTCAATGTGAACATGTAGGAGAGATTTTGTACATGTACAGTAGGATGCTGCAGCAGTTTATCTGCCATGCCCAGCTGTCTCTGGCAAGGGTCTGCAAAAGCACCAGGTAAAAATGAGGACAGGGGGTGGAAATGATCAGCAACTCCAGCACTGTAGCTCTGCACAAAATTAAATCACCAATCATCCACTGACCAGAGTAAGTCGGTTTATACTATAGCTCTGAAAATATAAATCCACTTTGCTTAAATATTGTGTAGCACGTCAAACATCTGCAGCGCATTATTTTAACAGTTATTTTTTAAAGGCAATTTAGTTCTTTCACTTCTTGATATGATAGCAGTTTAAATAGGTGGCTGGCAAAGTTTTGCAAATTCTGTTATCCTTGAAAGATACCTGTCTGTAACAAAAGGAGAAAAGTCAAGGAATTCTCGCCAATTATTTCATAAAAAGCTCCTTGTTGGCTTGTGGTAAGGTGGTAAAATATTTTATGCACATTTATAACAACCTATAGTTACAACAGCTAATCATATCCATATAATCCAGTCTAATTTTCTTTAATGACATTTGGGTTGTTCAAAAAAACCTTCTGGCACACTCAAGACTGACCAAACGAAAACGATCATCTATTGTTCTTGCAACTCTAAACTCTGAAAAATATGTCTATCATTTTGTATTTGGAATCTTTTTAGCAGTTAATGCTCCAAATGTGGGCAGCATTTAAGCATGCTTTGTACAATAACTACACATCTCTTTATTGAAATAAATAAAAAAAAATGCTCTCTGGTTCAGATAAGGTTTCTTGTCCAAAATGGTTCATTAATTCAGGCCTCTGAGATTTGTGCAGATGTTAATGTCTTTTATTGAATCTGTGTCATTCCAGAAATAGACAAAGAGAGTTGCGGTGACCCTGGGACCCCTCTCTACGGATTAAGAGAGGGCGACAGCTTCTCAAACGGGGGAATCCTGAGGTTTGAGTGCCAGTTTGGCTTTGAGCTGATCGGAGAAAAAACCATCTCCTGCCAAGATAACAACCAGTGGTCTGCGAACATACCCATATGTATATGTAAGCAATAAAATTAGATGGAAATAATTCATGACATCTGGGCTGGCATGTTCTTGATAGCTTTCCCTCTGACCTGTCACCATGGTGACAAGACAGAGATTATTATGACCTAGGGCAGATGATGACCGATGACGCTCAGAAGATGAATATTTAACAGAAATTATCTGTGTGTGTGCGCGTGTGTGTGTCTTCCCTCTTCCTCCTGCAGTCCCCTGCATGTCCAACTTCACAGCTCCCTCAGGAACAGTCCTCTCCCCAGATTACCCAGAGGGCTACGGGAACAACATGAATTGTGTCTGGCTCATCCAGTCTGATCCAGGCTCGAGAATCCACTTGGCATTTAACGATTTCGACCTTGAGGCGCCATACGATTCCCTGACTGTGAAAGATGGCGAGACAAATGATGCCCCTGTCATCGGGAGGTTCTCCGGAGCCGAGAGTCCATCCCACCTGACGTCTAACACCAACACTCTGAGGCTGGAGTTTCAGGCCGATCACTCCATGTCTGGGAGAGGATTTAATATCACTTACAGCAGTATGTTTCAGTTCCAGCTTTTCTCCTTTTGAAACCACACCCAAGTCCGATGACGGCCAATTCTATAAAATCAAGAATTCATTTAAATAGAGCCTAACAACATAAATTAGGCTAAAATATCTTTAAAAGGGGTTTTAGTGCCCTCATCAAAAAAGAAAAATTAAAGAACAAATGAAAAACTAATTTACTGACATCAATCTGGAGAGACTCCAAAAAACCTTAGTCAGAGCAATTATCCATAAATGGCATAAACTGTTATATAACAACAATACATAGTATATAAGACACATAAAATTACGGTAAGATTTGTAAAACAATCAGTCTCATAATCTACTAATCTATTTTTATACCATATAGAGCAAGCATGAGATTTATGGTCACTTCTTCATGTCAAAATTTGTTTTATAGCTTTTAAAAATACTTAATCTACCTCAGCAATCAGCTGCCAGGCTCTTCTACAAGCTTCTGCTTTAAAACTTAGATTAACCAGATTTTTCTTTTTTTTTTAAAAAAATCATGGAAATGATGCAGCAAAATTTCATGCATGAGTGGTGCATGAAAGATGGCAAAAAATAAAATTAAATCACAAATCAAAGAAGACTGAAGCAAAAGTTATGAGGGAAGAAAATATGGACTTTTGCTAGACGCCGGTTATTGGAATATCAGAAACAATCAGCAGAGGTGTAAAAAGAAAGGAAATGAACAAAGAAAGAACAAAAGATTGAAGCTGTCGTTTTCCATGAATATTTATGATGGGGCTTTTGAAATGCCATCAAAACAAAGACAAACATTAAAATTGTGAAATTACTTTTACTACATATTTTTATATATAATTTTTTTCTAATCTCAAAAATATCATTGTATACATGTCTTCTTATAATTATGATTTTTTTAAAATCTATATTTACAGCGTTTGGCCACAATGAGTGTCCGGACCCTGGTATTCCCATCAATGCTCGTCGCTTTGGAGACAGCTTCCAGCTCGGCAGCTCCATCTCTGTGGTGTGTGAGGACGGTTTCATTAAAACCCAGGGAACCGAGACCATCTCCTGTCAGCTAGAACGGGGAAAAGTCATGTGGAGTGGGCCCATTCCTAAATGTGAAGGTAAATAATGACAAGATTGCTGGCTAAGCCATTATATAAGGACCAGTATGTCATCCAAGATATCATTATGCACTACTGCACTATACTTCTTTGCTGTCGAAAAGAAGCATAAAACAGAAGGAAGTTACATGAGGAGTGTCAGTTCCTGTAGCTCGCAAACGTATTCATACCCTGTGAACTTTTCAGTATCTGACACATTAAAACTGACCGGAGTCTGAGTGAAAGATCAGCACAAATGAGCACTTATTGTGAAGTAGAAGGAGAAGGATACATGGTTGTTAAGGTATAGTATCCGTTTGTAGTCTTGTCCCCTTAGTCAATACTTTTGCACTGACCTCTTTGAAGGATTTAAAGCCCCAAACATCTTTGGGGATCTTTATTGGCTTTAGGTTGCAAAATATTTAAATGTTCTCTGAATGAGCAGTGGAACATTATTTTTTTAATTGCTTCCTGATTTAAAAAAATAATAAATCTAGGTCATATTTTTAGGTATGCTTTGATCTAAATATTGCAGATGCCTCTTTAGCTCTAGGCTTATGATTGTTGTTTTGCTACAAGGTGAACCTTCACCCCATCCTTAATTTTTTTTTTGCAGCCTCCAACAGGTTTTCTTCCAGGATTGGCCTATATTTAGCTTAATCTTTCAGTCATCAGCTCAGACCAGCTTCCCTGCTCCTGCTGAAGATAAACATCTTCACAGCATGTTGCTGGGAGGCATTGTGTTGTTCAGGGGGTGATTTTTAATGTCAGGTCTCTACTATATACAGCACATAGTTCAAACAATAGCAGTCTCATCTGACCAGAGCTGCTTCTTCCACGTGTTTGCCGTGTCACCTACTGCAAACAAGACGTTGTATGGCCTTTTTCCCCCACTTTATCAGAATGGCTGGATTTATGTCGTGCATATATTTGTCCTGTTGACAGATTCTTTCACCGGAGCAATGGTTTTCAGCAATTCCTTCAGAGTTCCTATAGTTCATTTAGGTGCCTCGATTAATAATGCTCCCCTTGCCTGTAATACACAGCAACTATATTTTAACTGAGAATGAGCTGCACACTGATGAACCGTTTTTATGAATCAAGCGACATCTTGAGGCGGTTTGGTTACACTGGACTTTAAACTGGGGTGTCAGCAAAAAAACAGAGCTAAATACAAATGCTCACTGTACGATATTAGGTCAGGACCATTGTAGCTGCTGTTAATAGAAACTTCCATTCTGTATAAATGAGTCTTGGCAGTATTGCTCCAGGTTGTAAAGACTCGTGCTATTTTTGTCATTGCAATTTTTCTCGTCCAATTTTTACAAACCTAAATAAAGTGGCTTCACACATTGAGTTAATCTTTAATAAGAACATGTTTAACATGCTACTGCTATTGGATTACAGCGTACTAATTTTAATTAAAATGAACTCTTCCTGATTAAGACAGTTTTGAAGTAATTCTAAATTATTCATAGCTATCATAGTGATAATGGTTTTAGAAACTTTTATGTATTTAACTTTTCAGAATAAATCACAGTGCACTTTACATATAAGTGGTACATATTTTATGGCACTCTTACATTACACAGAGTGCACAACTCATCTGCACACACTAAATGAAACATGAAATGAAACACATTATCATGTGTAAGATTTGTAGTTTAATTACGGTTGGAAGATTTTTTTCTGCAAAATATTGTGATTTTTTTTGCTCAAAAGGAATCAAATTATATTAATAATTACGTTACATTAAGAATGCAATTCAAATTTTTCAGAGAAATACTTAGATTAAAAACGAAGCATTGTTAGCCACAGTAATGTGACAATACATTCAGCTGATGAGATGATACACATAACTGACCTAAAACAGAGGTGACAATATTATTCGTTTTTAAGGCACCTCATATTAGATCACCTTTCTAATTCACAACAAGGAGCAAAATTAATTTACACATACACACACCTATGAGTTTATGTTTAAGCGTGATTTGGTGTATTTCAACATGGGTGTTATGTGTTTCAAATGCTTTGCCATTTGGTGGTCAAGTCAATCTGTAGTGAACAGTATAAATTGTCCCAAGAAGTACTTTATTCTAACATGTAAACATAGCCTACTGGTTTAAGAAGCTTGATCTTGTGGAAAAAAGACAAGAATCAATAATTTTATATTTTTGTCTGTAAGATCGTCTCATTTTCTCAAATTCAATCAAATTTGATGAAGCTGTACTCAACTTGCATTTTTACCACATTTTATATGTCTTACTTGAGCCCATTTTAGATGATTACTTTTTACATCTACTTGAGTTAAAATATGTTATAGTGAGGGCTGCTTTACTCACCTCTGATCCTAAAGTTCCAAATTTTGCTAAACAAAACTGGGCTGACTGGAAGTGAGTTGCTGCTTGCGGAAGCACAAATCCATCTCTTGCATGGGATCTTTTACACAACTTGTAAGGCATTGAACCACTGGAAATAACTAATAGCTCATGAAACAGATGCAGATCTTATATCCAAGTGAATAATAAACTTAATTAATTCCATACGGCTGATGAAAACTCCAAATCATTACAAACTCTGCAACGTTGTTGCCTATGTGATGAATCAGCTGCAGCCAGTTCAGTAGCTGTGATTGTGCTTTGATGTTACTGTGAAATATGTTCAGACAGCCAGTTTGGTGCTAACTAGTGCACCAGCCTTGAAGAAGATTGCATAAAGTAGTAATTGACTTGCCTGCCTTTCAGCCTCTGCTGGAGATGATTCACCAATCTAAGCTGCATGTAAATCTTTCAGAATATGCATGTTGCTACTTCTCATACATTACTCATCAGACTGTACTTACATGTAGACCCAGATTATGCTTGAGTGTTCTCATTTTTCCATCTCTGACATTCCTCTTTCCCTCTCCTCCTCTCTTCCAGCGCCATGTGGCGGCCACTACTCTGCTCCGAGTGGGATCATTCTGTCTCCTGGGTGGCCTGGTTACTACAAAGACTCCCTCAGCTGCGAGTGGGTGATCGAAGCTGAGCCAGGACGTTCCATCAAGATCACATTTGACAGGTGAGCCATAAAATTGTTATGTTTTGCATATTACTAAAGCCCTCAGAGCAATACGCTTTTGACAGGCATGCGTTAACAAGAAGTTTATGAGGTTTTACAAAGAAAATAGGGATCTCTTTAATGTTATAGGCTGTAAAATTATGAACGGCTGCTTATTTATGAGAAGGCAGCAGTATTTGTTTTATATTGAGCAATTATTTGAGCTCTGATCTGCATAGAGTTCACAGAACATTTCCTTAAATCAATATCTATTACTCTTAATATTTTTCACCCCTTTAATAAGGAACAGAAAGACTAGAGAATTTTATTCTTGTAAGTTTTCATAAAATCATTGCTAAAGTTGAATTAATTGTCAGGGTAATTTAATGTTATCCTCTTACAGGTTCCAGACAGAGTTGGGTTACGACTTCCTTGAGATCCATGACGGGCCAAACCTCCTATCGCCTCTGGTTGGCTCCTTTAATGGCACCCAGGTGCCCCAGTTCCTATTTAGCAGCAGCAACTTCCTTTATCTCCTGTTTACCACTGATAACAGCCGCTCCAACGTTGGCTTCAAAATACTCTACGAAAGTAAGTTGGAGAAAAATGCACTTTGTGTGCCTGAGCTGAGCTGACTGGAAATGATGTTGTCCCTGCAGGTTATTTGGGGGAAAAAAATGACCTATATTCACACACAATATACTTTTGGAGATTTTACTTATAGTAAGCGAGCATTATGCAACAATAATATGCCCAATTGTATAGTCAGGACATCTATTGTCAATGTTTGTAGAAAAATAAATACATTTGGTAGGCTTTTTTGAACAAATCAGCTAAACTGAATTTTGTTTCTTTTGTTTTCCTTTTTTTTTTCTTAAAAAAAAAATACACTTATTCAGGTGTTACAGTGGACAGCTATTCATGCCTCGATCCCGGTATTCCTGTCAATGGTATTCGTTATGGACAAGATTTTTCCATCGGATCCACAGTTTCATTTGGCTGTGATTCAGGCTACAGACTCAGCCACGAAGAGCCGCTGGTGTGTGAAAAGAACCACTGGTGGAGCCACCCCTTACCAACATGTGATGGTAAATAGCACACCGTTTCAGGCACATACAGTTAAAACCAGATATTCACAATTAACTGTCAGGCTTAACTTAGCCAAAATGACTTCAGTTTTATCTAATCTAATTCCAGGATTATGAAGGCTATATATGTGTTTTTTTGTTTGTTTGTTTATTTGTCTTTTTCTTCAAATGCGTGCTTTCCCTTCATTATCCTTGGACAATCTTCGTAGAAGTTTGTTGGAAACCTGATCGGATTTGTAGTCACCTTGGCGACACACATCTTTTCAGCTATATGCACAGATTTGCTTTGACACAAAAAACTGCACCAGGACTTGGTGATGGTTACTGTAAATTATTGATTTTGTTACCCTTAAGGTAAATTACCCACAGGTAAAGACCAGCCATAATTTTTTTCTGCCACTTCATATGTCCTACTTTCTGTCGAACCACCACATTAAATGTTAATAAAAAGGATGAAAGGTTGAATTTGTAATTTCCCAAAATGTGAAGAAGAGCTACGAATGCTTTTGGAAGGGATACTGTCCAGTACTATGTCCAGGGCTGAACAATTTCCTTGTAAGGCAACATCTCTGCTCTGTTTTAACAAATGCGGTCTTCCACAGCAGCTGTGATGTGCTCATGCTCTGAGCTTTCATGGTTTGCAGCTGTTCAGCACACCCTCGCCTGTCAAGTTGACTTCTAAGATTTTAAAATCAGGGACCATCTCTTTCCTCTACTCTCCAGTCAAGCTGTCAAGAAAGTGCAACTCTGCAGCATGGTTGTGACTATCCCAGATAAAAGAAATCGCAGCTTTACGAGTTTTAGTTGCAAGCATTGGGATGTCAAGGTAACGCTGTTGATTGCTTTAGCAGCCACTAATATAATCAAACCACTTTCTGGTGGCGTATTAGACAAGATGGAGTGTTTGTTGGCTTTAATTATGTTAGCCAAACAGAAGAAGAGCCCACATCATTCATTGTCTTCACCTGAGCAGCAAGCAACAGGCGAATTCTTGGACCAAGATGAGGATTACATCTTTGCTTTTCTCGTCCTGAACACCGCTGTCTCATGATGATAGTGTTATACTCTATGCTGGTGCCGCTCTGCTCAGGCTCATACGACTCGTAGGCGTCTTGCTGTCAGCTGCCTGCCTTTCAAGACTAATCAAACACCATAGATACCCTTGACTGCAAAACAAGATGCATGCAGTGAAACGGGAATATTTGCCTTGACATTGGAGCAAGGACAAGACGCCGCACGCTTTCTTTGGAGCACACAAAAACTAAAAACACGGCTGTTTATCTGATAATATTCTCTTTAATCTGACAGAGCAAAAAAAAAAAAAAAACTTGTTCCGGTTTTCAAAGATGACTTGCTTTGTGAAATAAATGATTAAAAATTGGCTAGAAATTTGATTGTTTTGTTTTTTTTTTCTTTGGCTACCATAAATACAAAAGGGCTAAGTAATTTTGGCAACAATTTTAAAATGAATGTGCCACTTGTATTTTGTGAGAAAAGTTATGTGTTATTCAACAGCAAAACCACTACTTAAAGTGTGTTTGCGTTGAATGTTGCCGTGCCTGCGATAATCTAAAGAAATGATTAGACGTCAGCGTGCGCGCACAGGCGTGAATGTGCACTTTAAGTATGCGTGTGCGCTTGTGGCTTTTTTATCCATGTGCGCCCTGTCACCTTCTCTCTTCTGTGAGCCGAGAACACAGGAAGGTTTGAGGTAAGGTTGACGAGAGCCTGTGTTGCCTGTCACCTCCTCTCTCTTCTCTCTCAAATCAGAAGCCTGAGGTGGGTGGGGGGGCACATGAGGAGGGTTGGGGAGGAGAGGAACCTGTCTTTCTCGTCGCCCGTCTCGCTCACTTCCAATCTCAGTGGTGCAGGAGAGGTGGGAGGAAAAGATGGATGCGTCACTGCAGCATCACTTTAGTGGCAGCCTGCATGCTATGGCTTGGTGGCTCTTTCGCTTGTGAAACACTTTTAAATCCCACTGTTCTGTGTTACTAGGAGTGCATATATATATATGTATATATAGATATATATAGACATATCTATATATATCTATATATATATATATATATATATATATATATATATATATATAGACACACAAGCAAAATGCATTAGAAACTGGATCAGTTTTATTCAGTCAGACTGATGGTGTGATGCATTTCATCAAGAGTAAAAAACAAAACAAAATGTCAGCAATTGATATAAAAGCCATTTAATGATTGTCAAACTGAATCCTGAGGAAAATAAACAAGACAGAATATATTGTTTACAGATACTGTATATTAATAAAATCTGTGTTTGAGTGATGCTGTTTTTTGCTGCATCCTGGAAGCTAATATTTGCATATTTCATCAGACAGTGTTTTTGGACAAACAGTAGAAAATGCCTATGAACATAAATAGCATAAATACTCCCAAAAGTGTTTTTTTTTTTTTTAAATGTTACAAAAATACACATCTATCAGGTCCACGTCTGTTTCCAGAAGCCACAGTGCTGAGGTTTCAGTCAACATGGAGGACGTCAGAAACAAGGCAGCAGGTATTGGCTGGTCGGGTAGCATTTAGCATGAGTACCACATTTTCACAGTATTTACAGAGGAGTGTAAAACAACAACAAATGTAAAACATGATGTAGTTGCTGTTACTTAAATCAGAAAACAATTAGTCATACTGGTGCTTAAAAAACACATCAGTTGTCACTGTTGCAATAATGTCTGTAGCTGCATTTCAATTGACGTTAAAATTGTGCAAAGGTTAGTTCCGGAAATAAATACGTCAAGTTTATGTATGTTTTTTTTTTTTTTTTTTTGTTTGTTTTTTTAGCTGTATCAAAATTAATGTATTTTGCAAAGCTGCAGTAAAAACACATTTTTTTTGGCAGTTCTTTTAAATCAGAAACCCACTTATTTGTAGGAACTGGCCTCCTTGGACGATGCACTGCTGGCTCCACTATAAATATATCTCATGTAACTGTTCACATCCGTCGCCGCCATGATTTTTTTTTTAAAGACATATCGCATGAACAGACTTCTTCACGTGTGATTTTAAATGCATTTCTTATTTAATTGCAAAGTTGTGGTTTTTTTTTTTTTTTTACATTAGCGGAATATCAAATATTTTGCACACATAATGGAAATGCAGCTACAGACATTTATTCTGATCCTGTTTCACAAGCTGGAGAAAGAGCACCTGAGAAATTTAGCAGTAGCTCTTAAGTGCGCATTGGGCAGAATATCACATGTTTTAGATGTTCTAGTTACACAGCAACAAAAGAACAGCAAGCGGGGTAATTAGTCAGATAATCCAGCGGGGTATTGAGTCTGCACTGATTACCACGTTTTTTTTATTTCCAAGCAACAAGAAGTTGTCTTCCTTGTAAAACTTGTGAGAAGTGCGGCGTTTCCTTTCTCTGCCTGGTCACGAGCTGTGTGCAGCAGCATGTTGGGGAGGGGCAGCTATGAAAACCGTGAGAACTCTGGTCAGCGCTTTTGCTGCCATCTCATTAAAGGACTTAAACTGTAGCAACAAACTTGAAACCACAACTTCCCAAAGTCTCAGCTGGTCCTGGTTCATAAGGCAAGCATATGAGTGAACATATTGGCATAACTGCATTTGTGTAACAAAATAATACAAACCCTTGGAGGGCCACTCTAATAAATGACTGTCGTTTTGAGGTATTGTTGGTGTCACACAGGCAACTTTGGCAGCTTTGCGTTAGTAATGAACAGGCCCTTTTATTGTGTAAAACCTATAGAACTGTGAAGGTTTGGGCTCAACTTTAAATAAGGTTGTAAGGTTTGTCATAAAAAAAAAAAAAAAAATCAATTTAAGTGTATAAAATATTTTACTTTTTGACGTTGCAAGATTGAAGTTTAGTTGAAAAAGGTGCTCAGGCGTAAGTGAAAGTAGTAGTTTGTTTTTTGTTTGTTTTTTTTTTGTTTTTTTGCATTTTTTTAAGCTCTCTGATGATAATCAGACACTCCAGCTCGGTCTATGCTGTGACTTCTCTGTGGGAAATATGAAGCGTATGGAGTATTGATGCGTATTCTGAGTGGGATTCTCGGAGAGAGTCTTCTAGCTTGCGAGGCGTTGTCCCCTAGAGCTCAGTCCCGTCCCTGGGAAAGATCAAGCTGTTCACACTGAAGCTGTTGTAGAAGTGAGCGTTGAACTGTCCGCTCTGCCCGCCGCCGAACGTGTTGTAGTACACTCCCCGGTTAAAATGCAAGCCCTCCCCGTGGTCGGGAGGCCCCGCCCCCGGCTCCTGCCCGCCGCCGCCGCCGGGGTGGTACGGGCTCAGAGCCGTTATGTTCCTGTTCGACAGCTCGTTCACCAGTCCGAGGGACCCCTGTCGGCCGGGGGCCCCCGAGCCGAGCGCCGACATGTTGCTGTAAAAGTTATTGAAACACGGAGCGGCGGCAGCCAGCCCTGCCGGCGACGACGACGAGCTCTTGTGGTTTTCGTTCATGGCTTCCATCTCCGGGGAAGAAGGCCCCAGGAGCTGGGGGCTATCCGAGGCCTTCATGGGGCCCGCCGCCGCCGGCCGGCCGTCCTCCAGCTTCGTGGCTGCGGCCGCAGCAGCTCCTCCGGAAAGGCTCGGGTCCGACCGCCGTTTCCTTTTCCGCCGGAAGTTTCCGTTGTCAAACATCTTTTCGCAGTTGGGATCCAACGTCCAATAGTTTCCTTTTCCTGCAAAGAAGAATAGCAAAAAAAAAATATGAATTTCAGTCATTTATTTTCTCTGCATGCAAACTTTAATCTTCAAATTATGTCAAGTGAGATTTTTTTTTTTTTTGACCGAGACATGGAATTTTTTGTTTTCTTCAGAAAATATAAATTTAATTAAGTATAAATAAATAAAAATTGATAGAGGTAACTTTAAGTACATGTAATATAAACTTTAAAAAAGGTAAAAAATAAACAAATTGTGTTGAAACTTTGTTCCCTTCTTCCTAATTTAATTCATACATGCATTTTTTCTTTTTTTTTTTGAAAAAGATGATTAAAATCTAATTTGGAAAAATTTGACAATTTCTTACTTTATATCATAAGCAATTCTTTTTTTGGAAATCATGTTCAAATTTGTTCTTTATAAAGTTTCTTGAAAATACATCCAACAACTTTTGTCAGATTTTTATTTTAAGATGAAACTGGAAGATTCTCATTTTTATAAATGTTTGAGAATTATTAGTACTTTTGTCGTAAGTACCCTTTTATCTTTTTTTGCAGGTATTTCAAATTAAAAACTAATTCTATGAAGGTTTAGTAGTCACACTTGTCCTAAACAGTGTATTTTTAACTGACATAAATTAACTGTAAAAGGCTTTTTTTTGACATTATAGCACATTACTATATACCAAGCTATTTTAGATATAACAAATTATTTAGTAGTTTGTACTGAATGCAAAGGCGTTTGGACTGGGGTTTTTTTATTATTATTATTATTATTCGCTTTAAAAAAAATCCATTTGCTCCTCAAAGAAGGAGCAGTACAACATTTCAATGAAAAAAATACTTAAATCTGAACTATATACCTATACATTTTTAAATAAATACAATTGTTTTTCAATATAGTTTTGCCATTGTCCCATACAACAGCAAAGCATGAAAACAACCGGTCTGACAAGCTGTGCAGGTTAGCAGTTTAGATGTTACTAAACATTCAATAAATTTAATAAAAAGGAACCATGAAAATAATTAAATTATAAATGTGTGTGCAAATTTAATTCTAACTTGTTGCCATGCTATTTTAGCTTTATTTTGATAAATTTACACTTAAAAAAGGGAGGAGACCATTAAATTCTAGATTAGCTACTTTAGCATTGCAATCATTCATATTGTAAAAAAAATACTACCAACAATACAAGATAAAATTTTACATTTATTTACAGTTTTATCCAAATCGTGACATTTTTGATGATTTATTTGTTGAACTGTGGCACGTTTGACCTTCCATACACTTAAGGCGTCACCTACGTATTTCTAAACGTTTCCAAGGTGTTCAGCTTACCTGGGTCATCCTCGTCCCTCGGAACTTTTTTGAAGCAGTCGTTCAGAGACAGATTGTGCCGGATGGAGTTCTGCCAGCCGGCTTTGCTCTTCTTATAAAAAGGGAAATTGTCAGCCACGTACTGGTAAATCTGACTCAGGGTCAGCTTCTTTTCGTGCGCGTTTTGGATGGCCATAGCGATGAGAGCGGAGTAGGAGTATGGCGGCCGGACCAGCTTCAGCAACTCCTCCTGGCTGGCGATGGACAGCCAGCCCAGGTCGGGCCCTCCGAACCCAGGTGAGTTGGCGAGGAACTGCCGCTGCGAGCCGTAGGAGGGCGGGATGAACGGCGTCGGGTTGTTGCCGTTCAGGTAGGACGCGGAGGAGTTCACGCCCGGCCCATTGAGCCACAGGTACGGGTTCGGGGAGGAGGCGTAGTCTCCGAGGCCGTAGCCGGCGGGTCTCTGAGCGCCCTGGAGGCTCTGCTGGTGGTACACGCTGCTGAAGTTGTCGCAGTAGACCGCAGCTGCCATGTCCGGGGACTCCTGGGCGCCTTTATGTGGAAGAGAGCCGACGGTAGGGGAGGTGTGGTGCTGGTGCTGGTGATGGGACTGAGGGTCGATGGAGTTCATCACTCCCCGCGGGAAATCCCAAAGGAGAAGCTGAAGCGGTTCGGGTGGACTCTCTCGATGATGCGCGTGCAGCTGCAACAAGTGTCAGAAAGAGTGAAGCGGGTTTTAGGAGCTTTAAAAGGAGGGGAAAAACCCTGGAGAGCGGCCACATGAAGACTGGAGAACTCCCAGTAACTCCTGACAACCAATAGAGAGCCCAGAGGGTGTGGTTATACACTCATTGAGCTGAGAGTAGGTCAGTGGCTTCATTTAATAAAATTCATTGAGAGAAACTTTTCAAAGAGGAGGATGCTGTGACCGTTTAACCTCAGCTAACAAACAACAACCCAGGACAAAAAGGGCTATGTGGCCTTCAGGACTTTTAATTGAAGATGTCTATGTTCCAGGTCATTACTGTGGGGTGGCCCGGGGAGAATAAGTATTTGACACACACGTTATTTTTTTAAATTTATTTATTTTTTCCAAGTTTTACAAAGAATGGAGGGGACTCTAATTTTCACCTTTGATACACCTCATCTGCTTGATACAGAACCGAAATCTAAAAATGAATGATTTCACAGAGCCATTTAGCTTAATTATTTGATCGCCTGCCAACCGGCAAGAATTCTGGTTCTGACAGATCTGTTAGTTTGTCTTTAAGATGTAATCCTGTCCTCCACTCATTACCTGGATTAATCACACAAGCTTGAACTTTTCTGTATAAAAGACCACCTGTACACACTCAGTCCAACCTGTCCACCACGGGCAAGATCAAAGATTAATGACCTGGAGGGAGCTGGGACCCCAGTTTCAAAGGTTACCATAGTAATGTACTCTTCCTTCGAGGAATAAAATTCAGCAGCACACACCAGGCCCATGTGAAGTTTGTTGAAGAGTTTTTCAAAGTGGGGGTTGCTGCCCCATGAGGGGCTAGGGTTGCTTTAGGGGCACAGAATTTTGGAGAGATCAGGACAAAAAACACAAAAGTATATATTTCATTACAATTTTTTTCATCATAAAATGCAATCTGTTTTTCAATCATTACTATAAAATATAAGTTAAGATAATTTATTGAAGTATTATTTGCCATGCTCAAATTTCTGACTGGCTGCCAGTCAAATTTATCAAGCTGCTTTGCTCTTTAAGCTAGGACAACTAACAAAGCTAGGAAAAAAGACAAAAGAAAGCAGAGGACACTGCTGCAAAAAAACACCAAGAACTCACAGGAAACTAAAAGTATGTCATCAGATGAAACAAAAATGGAACCTTTTGGGATAAACTCCACTCTCCATGTTTGGAGGACGAAGAAGGTCGAGCACAATATCGACCTTCTTCTTCCTCCAAGAAGACTAATCTCAACAAGACCAACCCAACCCCAAGCATTGGGGTGGAAACCTCATGCTTTGGGTGGAAATATCATGTTTTGGGTGCTTTTCTGCTAAACTGAAAGGACAACTGCACCGTTTTAAGCGTAGGATGAATGGGGCCATGTATCATGAGATTTTGGGCAATAAACCGAAACGCACAGCAAGGACAGCTAAGGAGTGACTCGGTAAGAAGCATTTCCAAGTCCTGGAGACGACCAGCCAGTCTCCAGACCTCAACACAATAGAACATTTTTGGAGGGAGTTGAAACTCTTCCACCCAGTAACAGCTTTGAAACCTTAAATACCTGGAGACATCAGTGGGAGGTCTCCAGGTACTACATATATAAACCTACATTGAAAAATGTAGGTTTTCAATTTTATTTCCATGAAACAGACTTTTGCGAGGCATTACACAAATAAAGAAAGAGTTTGTGGATAACTCCTGTTTTAATGAGATGTCAGATACGATACAAGTCAATCTGGGTATACAAAGACAACACTGAAAAGGAACATGGGGTTTCTAAATCAAAATTAACAATTTGTCACTGTAAAATTTATTGTCCTTTCTCACAAGCACCACAACTTTAAAACAGATTTTATTTATTTATTTATTTATTTATTTTTTGATCCGGGATATATTTGAATTTTTCTCGTATTCAAATTAAATAATCCATTCAGCTGACAAGGTGAACACTGGGTACTAGAGATGTGCAAGTTGTCATATCCACAGGTCAGTGTGCGTGTTGGTGTGTGTGTGTGTGTGTGTGTGCGTGTGTCCTTCCTCCTGTCCTTACAAGAAGTGACTGGCAGGTGTGTCCTTAACTTGGAGCTCATCAAGGTCAATCAGGCAAGACGAGCTTAAAGAGGAGTGGGTTCCCTGATTCAAATGCCAGATTGTTTTGGTCACGAGTGATAATCAGACTCTGTACTTCTGGTGTCTAAATGTGCCTCAAGTCTCTGACACTCACTTTTCTTTTTCAAAAATGTTTCATTTTCTAGTTGTCGTAGGAAGGTAGGAAGCAAAGATAGGAAGCAAAGGTCGGAAGCAAAGGTAGGAAGCAAAGTACTGGACTGCAGTACTTTGCTTCCTATGTGCATCGGTTGGAAGAGCTTCACCCAAGACTCCGTCGCAACTGTCCTCACTATCTGCGTTTCCATTACAAACGTGCAAAACTTTGTCAATACTCCGTTAATGTAAAAAAATTCAATTTTGCAATTAAAATCAAATGTAAATAAGTTATTAAAAACATGATAAGTTATTAAAAACCATACCACGCCATGATCCTCCAACTACTTCCTGTTGTCATCTTTGTGGTTTGTGCCAGTGGCAACATCCCGTTGTTGACCATGTGACTCGTGTGATGTGCAAATGTTTTCATTAAAATTTTGCAAAATAAATAATTTTGACATGGCCAAAAAAAAAACACCTCATCCTAGCGCCAAAACTTTTCTTTAGCGGGTTTCCATTAAACAAATTTATTTTCGAAATGTCAAATTGTGCATCTTTTTGGTCAATGGAAACACACCTACTGCTCCTCTGGCCACCTTTGTAGAACTACCGTCCCGGATTTCCACTGACTCACTTGCCTATCCACCGTTAATCACTCCGTACCTTCAACATAAAATTAGGACAGAGACAATCGGCCGGCAACAAACCCTGCCAACTTCAACTTCTGTGGACATGCTAGCCTCCTCCTGGAACACCACCTCCTCTCCAGCAGTACAAAACCTTTTCTTCTTCATTTCAAAACCAATCTATCGGATCTCAGACATTAACAACTTACCTCTCTTCCTGTAACGTTGACCTGGACTGCTGCCGTTTTCCTCAAAGAATCATCTTGCTGTACACATTTTCAAATTAACATCTCAAGCTATGTTTTGGGGTTCTTTGATTGTTACTTGCACTATGGTCTCATGTCTTAACAAACATGACAGCAAAGATTTAAATCTCACACTCTCCTTTGTGTTTTGCTTCCAAGGGGCCAGACTCTTTTGTAAATCTTTTCAAGTAATCTTGACTAAACTGTCAAGATTACTTGAAGATTTTTCAGTTTTTCTTGAGAGATTGACTTCTTTTGTATTATTATTATTTCCTGTTGTTGGGAAACTAAATGCAGGGCTATCCTGGTAGAGAACCTATTAAAGGCTGCAAGAGACTTGATATTAGGATGGAGGTTCATTGACGATGACCCTAAACATACAATCAGAGCTACGACAGAATGATTTCGGTCACATTTTATTTATGGTAAAACATCAAAGTCCAGACATAAATCCAGCTGAAAATCTGTGGCAAAATTTGAAAATGGATGTTTACGTGCACTCACTCCTCAGTCTGACTGAGCTTGAGCCCATTTTGCAAACAAGGGTGGACAACAATTTTCAATATTCAAGTGTGCAAAGCTGGTAGACTCCAAAAAACTTACAGCTGTAACTGCAGTGAAAGGTTCTACCGGCAATGACTCAGTGGGAACTGACACAAATACACACCACACTCAAATAAACGCGCACAGACAGTGAAGAGCTACTGCAGTGTGTGCAGAGCATTATAGGCAAAAAAAACCAACAAAGAACGTCTCTCACTAGCAGAGACTCGAGTCCTGTTGTTAACGGTAAAGAGCCGTTCAAAAGAATCGCATCCTTCATGAACGTCACGTCATGAAGGATGCGATTCATGACGTGACGTTACTACATATTTCAGGTCTAGGCTAAACTTGGTAGTTTTAAAATACATTTCACTAAATATGACGAGGTACCAAAACAAACATTTGCCGCACCTGCTGCTATAACACTGGAAATCGCTAATACAATCAATCATAGAGCAGCGCTGCTAGGATCAAGGGGGATGGCATAAATATGCTTTTGCAATAATTATTTTTCTAAATTACTTTTCCAAGCAAGACTTCACACTTGTTCAGACTTTGTGAACTATTGTTATAGAACCTGTCTGACTGTTGTGACTCTTGAACGGTATGGGATCTCATGCAGCTCAGCAGAGGGGGCAACGTTGCTGAAGATTCACATGCTTGTTAAAGACATCGTATGAGAACCGACATTTAAAATCAATGGATAAAAAGGTGGACATGACTTTGAAAAGTGAATCCTGTTTTTTTTTTTCTTGGATGACATCCTAAGTAGTTACTTTTTAACTACAAGCCATACAATGAGAAAGAGCTCACAGCAATTTAAAGAGCTGATATTTAGCCATTTCAAGTGTTTTTTTGTCTTTTTTCTTTTTTTAAATCACATTATTTGACTGGACAGCAGCGATGCGGACGGTGCGTCTGGGGGTTAGAGGTACTGCAACAGCTGGGCTCCGTAGCAGAAAGACGTGATGGGTAACCTGTGTCGACCTGTGTCTTGTTTTCAACTTCCACACGTGACGGGAGAGATCCTGTGTCGAGTACAGACCAGTTGAATACAAGGCACTCAAACTTAAGGATGCAGCGCTCAATTCATGCTCAGCAACCTGGCTCTTTTGCAATGTTAAACCAGCGAGAATTGACTTAACAGTTGCTGTTTTATGGTTCGCTGCGAGATTAGAGAACACACAAACAAAATACTAGGTACCTTTTAGGTACTTGCATGTAAAGCTAAATAAAACCTCACCATGTGTTCTGTAACGGCGAGGTGGCGGAGTCCATGCCACTCTCCCGTGGCTGACGTTGTTTTTCCTCTCTATTTACGCTTACATCTGACCATGACCTATCAGAGAACAACAGCAAAGCTTGCATCACACTCAGTACCTACTCGGCCCTAACGGGAAAAAAGCAGCAGTGGAAACCCTCTCAAGGCAGGCTGGGTCTAGCAGAGCCAGTGGAAAACGGGCACATGTCTTCATGGAACTGAATGATCTGTTTGGTGTGTGAAAGCTGGGCCGTGGAACGCTGTCCACGTTTAACTAGCACAGAAAGACGGCTAACATGCTAAATTACCTTTTAAAAACACATAAGCACTTGGTCTTGTCGTCACTTGACATTTTCATATATTATAAATACAGATTAGTTGTTACCTGAGGCTGAAGATAATGGCTCGTCCAAAAGAGGCCAAGATTAAAGTAGACTTCCAATGTCACGATAAATGCGGGTGATTAGAGTTTTTAGTCAGACTATTTATTACAATTTGGTAGCAAATAGTCTACTAGAAATGCAGGTGTTACTTCTGTTGCGTTAACGTAATTACTGAATACAAAGATTAACTGACCAGTTTTTGCCAGTATTAGATGATTTAATTAGCATTCTAGGCAGGCATCTAGAATGCTAAGTCGCTCTCTAACTAGTTAACATTCTAACTAGAACCGTTCTGTTTATTGTTCTATAAAAAACCATGGACAGAATGATTCAGTAGTAGGTACCTGGAATTCTATGCCTAGGGATGTAGCTGGAATGCTAAATAAGCTGTTTAGTAAGTAACTAATTAACCCACAACACTTGAGGGCAACAAAGTAGTTTTTAAACAACATTTTACCATTTTACATTTAAAACTTTTCAGAGGCAAGCTAGCCAATTAGCTTTGCTAACCAAACAGACACAAGCTACATTAACATGTTGCTAACAGAGCTACGTTAGCTAAGTTAACATGTTACATTTAAATCAGCTCATTTTTAAGATATTTTGAGATAGTTCAGCTGGCCTTAAGAAAATATATATATATATGATATTAAAATTAATACTATTAGTTTATTTTAGTTTTTTATTTGTCTCGCTTGTTAAATATATTTCTCTTTTGTTAGGCGTCTGAAAATAGATTTTCTGTTTTTTTCTGTCTTTATTTTGTCACATTCTGAAAATATGTTTTAAAAGTTGAGTAAAAAAAAAAAAAAAAGCAAATTAAAAGAATATCGTTCAAAAGAAAAGACCTCCAAATGGTCCTACAAAAACACAGGAACAGAACGAACAAACACACTAGAAGGTGTTTTTGACAGAAGTCCTGCTCCCAGAGGAATCGCTGATGGAGTCATACTGCCACCTGGAGATGCCAGTTCCTCTGTGCCCAGCTTCACAGTGTCAGATCCACAGCTCCAATTGTGAGCTGTAACTCAGTCTCACCGCTAGATGGAGGCAGCTCGCTGCAGAATAAGGAGCTGAAACAGCAGAGAAAGAGAAATCAGCCAGAAGAGATCAGCAGATGGTTGCAGTCTCTGATGGGTTCCAGGGACGTTTTGACATCTGGAATCTTATTGGACTGTTTGCTTTGTTTACCTCAAGGGATGCAAAAGTTAAATTGAGGAGATTAGATTAGATTAGATAAAGGTTATCCCAGTCTGCTGTAGAGACTGTCTCCATTTTGCCTAAGACAGTCCGCAGTTAATTTCCTTTTAAGGGGGAGTCAGTCCCCTCTGAGCACCGCTGTGATTACTTTGGTGGATATTGACACATTATCTGCAGTAAAAAGACTAAAACAACTGAGGTTTTCATCAAATGCAACTTTCCCATTGAGATCCAGGCCACAGGGTAATTGTCCGCTGAGCAGCAGGAGTCGCTCTGTCTGACTGTAATTCTATAATATCGGGGTTGGCCATGACAATAATCCCTGGGCTCATCGTGCATCGCCAGAACTGCTTCCCAACCCAAAATATATATACATGAGAATGCGAAATTGTGGAAAAGGGAGGAATCGCTGGCTCTGAAACACGGACTCGTTTTAAAAAAGAAGGCTTCTGCTTTCTTGGAGCAGAAAATGTGGATCGTTAACAGGATATTGGCAACATTAATGTGGTGACTTGGCGGGGGAAAAAAATGCTGAAACGTGGGAATCAGGATCAGCATTTAGGATATGTTATTGGTGATGAGATTTAACTCATCTTTAAAGTAACAAAGTCACTTTTTAAAGGGTTAGTGAATAATCAGTAGTCAGATTAAATTTTCTAGGTAACCGTGGCAACACTGTTCGTCACATAAAACTTGGTGAGATCTTTTTTTTTATAGACTTCAACATTACAATGTATGACAGAGAATCAGGGTTATACGAATAAAAAATTATTTTACAAGAATAAGTTAGATTTTATTTTTTTAATACTTTGACTGTATTATTTTGACTTTTATCGTGCGAGTTTCTTCTCGTTATGTCATGACTTTATTTTTGTAATTCTTCTTACGACTTTATCCTTGTAACACTATGGATATGTTCTCATAATAGTTCGACTTTATTGTTGTACAACTTTATCCTCATAATGTTATGACTTTATTCTCTTCATTTCATCTTTTTATTTTCTCAGTGTGACCCTTGTACTCCATCATAGCCATGAAACGGAGAACCACAGGATTAAGCTCAATAAAAAAGTACTTGGTTTCAAGGAATGGAGGATTTATATCAAACTGCCCAAACATGTAAACAAGCTCCTAGGAAAGTATTCTCCCACAATGCTCACACTGTAGGCAATCAGTGAAACACACTTATATAATACAAGACGCCTTGACAGGCTTTTAGTGTTTAACCGTCAGTGGGAAGGTGGGTAGAGGTCGGGGGGTGGTTAGGTTATTTCTGTAGATGTAAAGATCTATTTATTTCTGTTTTGCACAGATATGTCTATTCATCAGATGCACAATCGCCAGCATTTACGTGCAGCCTGTTTCTGATAGGTCAGTGATCCGGTGCATCAGCCCCTGTGTCCGGCCAAGTGGGATCGTTTACGCAGGAACCATGTAAAAATAAACATATGTGCTGTTACCTACGTGCCTAATTCCTGTGAGGAACAAACACACAAGCAGACATGCAGGTATGAGGATCAGGAGGCAGATAACACACACGCGCGCACCCGCGCCCACACTCACACACACTCGCGCGCCCACACACACGCACACAGAAGGCATTCATAGCAGGAGGTAATAACACAGTGCTGCTTTTGAGACACAAGCCACAGTTCTGTGGGCTGAGAGAGTTACATGCAGGACATGTTATTGCTCTATATGTTTATAATGCTGCCACACAAAAAAAGAAGAGACCCGGCCGCAGGCATTTCCTCCGGCCGCCCTCTCCTCGGTCACCTCCCCAAGAAAGGCAGGGAGTGCTCATGTCAGGACTGAGAGCATAACACACTTCGTTTTTGGAGACGGCATCTTTGTTTCTTTTCCCACTTCGGAGCGTTTTTTCCAGGCACATAGCACCATTTTATAGCTCAATCGAGTAACTATGTTATCTACGGTTGTTATAAAAATGCTTTACATATCAAATATGACTGAAGAAATTCAACTCTGTAATTTAGCACCTTGAAAGTGGGTCTCTGTCTCTTTAAAAACTCCTGCTCTTTCTGAAACTCCGCCTTCAGGTAGTCATCACAACATGGCTCCTGTGTTCACCCTTTAATAACATTTTTACCAGCGCTGCACTGAGAAGTAGCTCAGCTGATGCACAGTTCCACCGGCTGTTTGCTAATTGTGCTGGCTAGTCTGAAGGAGCTGAGTGGGGAAGTCAGAGGAGGGGGGGGGTTGCTCTGTGAGGCAGGAGCTCAGAAGTTTGGAAAGTGCAACTCTGAGGAGATTAAAGGATTTCTCAAACATGAAAGAAAAGAAAGAATCAAGGCATCGCTCCAGGTGTGCTTTGATTATCAAATAAATTCATAACATGATGTAAAGCTAAACAAAAAAAAAAACAATCAATTTTAAATAGTAGGGTTATAACCTGACCCTGGTTTACACTTCTCCAGACCATCCTCCCTGACTTGTCAGCTGTGTCACTTAATAAATCAGATAAAAGTTAGTTATGCTATAAATGGGTTTGACTAAAAACACCACTGTTCACATTTGTATTGGTTAGGGCAGGGAAACTGAAAACCACGTATCATTTGTCTGTCACTTCATAAGTATGCTCTACTTTGTGTTGGTTTATCACATAAAATTTGACAGCTTTCTGAGCCTTACTCTTGCTATTTTTTTTATTTTTTAATCTGCCAATAAATTGTATCCCTGTATTATCCCGTCCGACCCCATGCTGGTCTGATGTGATTGTTGGTTTTTATCTTTCCACCCTAGAAGACATCAGTAGTGGTGAACTCAGCTACATTCAACTCAATATTCTGACTCGATAAGAAAAAAAATAATTCAAAGGAAAATGACAGACAGTGTTGGTTTTTAAGGATTTATAAAAGGATTTTACGTATTGCTCCTTTGTCACCATGTGTCCAAGAATGTAACAAGCTCTTTCAATAAAAAGGAAGTTAACTTTCCTGGGAAGAGGTCATTAAACCCACAACCATGTTGGCTTTGAGGGAGGAAGGCAACTCTTTCCTGGTGTGTGGAACAGAAAGCTGCTACAGGAGATTGGGAACCAGTGATCTAAGTAGTACTGTCAGCCTATAACGCGATTCCAAATAACAGTTAAAAACACGTCACGTTTGATTATTGTCATGCAGAAACAGCTTTGTTCCTCGTTGCAACTCTGAAAGCGGGTCTCTGTCAGTGATACAGAGCATGTTAAAAGCCTCAGAGGTGATGGACTGGTGACCCGTGCAGGCGAAAAAGGAAAACAGGTGATCCGACTTTTCAAAAATCTAATTTGTTACAAGTAATCACATTAAGTTTATCCACGTAAATATATTAAGTTGTCGTGTTTAAAAATAAAATGTAAATAAATTAAATTTGACAAACTGAATTCGATTACATGTAACAAATTAACTTCTTTTTTTTTTAAGTTGGAGATCTCTTGGGTATAAGACACATAAAGCAGAAAGGAGCATGAAATGGAAAAATAAATAATTAATTTAAACTACATGCAACACACAGGAGTTTGGATTCAGATGTTTTTCACTCTACATTGGGTTGTGCCACTAACTACATCTTCTATTAACTTGTGCAGTTTACTTTTCAGTGATATTATTATTATTATACAGCTCTAGAGAAAATTGAGGGACCACTTAAAATGATCAGGTTCTCTGATTTTACTTTTTACATGTCTATGTTTGAGTAAAATGAACATTGTTCTTTTATTCTATGAACTACTGACAACATGTCTCCGAAATTTCAAGCAAAAACGTATTATTTATTTGCAGAAAACGAGAAATGGTCAAAATAATGAAAAAGATGCTGTGCTCAAATAATGCAAAGAAAACAACAATTAGTATTGTTGTTTCATTTAGAAACAACAATGCCAACGTTTTAACACAGGTTTTTAACGCAGCATTTTCTACGAAGTTTGTGAATTACTGATTGTACATCGCATGTAGCGATGTCATACTACTAGTGACGGTGAATGTCCTCAACATGAACGCTGTATATCTTTCTGCTGCAACCTTTCTCCAGGACTGACGCAGCTCTTTTGTTGGCTTTGTATGAAATATCGTTGGTTTAAATGCCAAAAATGTGCATTGATGTGATGTGTGTGATTTTAGCCATTTTAACTGGGAAGAAACTTAGGAGCGTCCACATTTATTCCTCACCTGAAATTGCCTAATTTGTCGAGCCTTTAGCTTTTATTAGGCTTTTATTGTCATGATTGTGTGGTTGATAGTGGACCCAGAGGCAGAGAGGCAGAGGCAGCTTTAGGTGGAGAATGTTTTAATGACAAGATGGTGATAAAAATCTTACATGGAACACAGGGAGCACAGGGAGCCAGAGCAGAACAAAAACCATGAATCCAAGGGAAATGGAGGGACAGTAGACAGGAGACTAGGAAATATTTCTAAAATGAGTAGATATAAGGAACATAGATAAACTAAAGCACAAGGAATAGCTAGACACAAGAAATAAACAAACTAGAGTCACTAACTACGAACTGAATTAAGGTAAGACAGAAACAAGGCTGATCTAATCGAAGAAAGAGACTGACAGAATAATAGTGAAACAAAAATCAAATAATCAAAGCACCAAAGCAACTTAAAACCTGGGATCTAACATTTATGTGGTGTCCTAACTTTTTAGATGAATGCAGAACCCTCTGGAAGGCAGAACTGCAGATATTTGAGTCTCTGTTTTCCAAGCTAACACAAGAACCCAACTTTCTCCACGGCTTCAAAGCTTTCTTTCTGTTTCATTTGAAAAATGTTTCTCCTGCTTTTCTGCCAGCAGCAACCGATACTTCAACATGAAGCGTGAACGAGTTTGGTGAAAAGCCTAAAAACAAAAACAAAAAAAAACAAAAATCAAAACTGAGGCTATAGCATTAAAACCCCAGCTCTGCATGGTTTGGTCAGATGGAGCAGAAATGGAACTGGGATCAGACCACATAGCTAACGGGGCCTTGTTTAAAATTCACCGCAAGCAATCAGATGTTTTGTTTTTTAAAAGAAAGGCAGTCGACTTGAAGGTCTAATGGCTTTTTTTTTTTTTTTTTTAAGTAATGACTTTGTGTCCTTAAAGGCACAAACGGCATTAACCCGGGCTTTTGTTATTCTAATCCATCCTGCAGCCGGAGACTGAGTTTGTGTCGCAGGAAGAGTTTGTCTCACTGGGAGCTCAAAGGAGATGTGTGTGTATGCGCGTGTGTGCGTGTGTGTGGACCCTGACCCCCGTCACGTTTGCGATGGTCCTGTCCTCCGTCTTCCATCGCCGGACCGCGTCCGCCCGGCTCATCTTTATGCCGGAAACACTTCCCCATGTTCACCTCCCGCCAAGCCGCCTCCCTCACAAAAACCTCCTCAGACGACGAAGACATTTCCACCGGCCCTCATTTGGGCCGCCCTATCTGGCAGGGCGGCAGTTTGTATTTTCAGTAAAAAAAAAAGAGAGAGAGTCATTAAACAGTTTTCGGGGAGGCGGTGGACTGTTGTCTGATGCACAGGAAGAGCCTGTGCCATCTCCTCCCGAACTTGAGCAGGTGCAAAGACAACAGTCAATGCGATCTTTGTGTCGACTGGAGAAACTTTGGACCTGGCGCCACCTCTCCTCTGTCTGGCTTTTGGAAGACTTGAACCACTAAAAGAAAGCTGTGACACGGTGCTGAATGGGAAGCCTATATATTCTTGACTGACACAGGCCACTGAAGTACCTGCTTGTTTTGGCCACCAGCCGTCCTCCATGCTCCCTCGTCGATTCTCACAGACGGCTCTTGTTTGTCCAGTTAGTTGTGTTTCTCACTACAATGAAACGTTACTAAATGACTCACTTTGAAAACCGCTGGGTCATTTCTACAACCCGACATGCTGGCATTATGCTGCTGGACAGAAGCTGGGTAATTCTAAACAACATACATTTATGGGTTTTTTTAAAAGTATGTAACTTTTATTTAAAAAAAAAATATATATGTATTTTTTTTTTTTACATTGATGTTAAATTAATCAGTATGTCGTGACAGTATTATCCATCCCAGATGGATAATCTATGAGAACATCAAGTTCCACTTCCTCCCAGTTCTAATAATGCTGTTTGAAAAAATGCAAAAACTACCAATCAGAGCCAGGAGGAGGGTCTTGGTGCCATCATGCTCATGTACGTGCTGCTAAATGTGATAATTGCAAACAACTTAAGTTTCAGGAAAACTGTTTATCCACTGTCATTGTTGGTTATGCTATCTAGCTTTAGCATTCATGAGGGGCTTCGTTGCTGTGGCATGGCATAAAGAATGGGGTAGGATGTGAGCAGCACATACACCCGAGTGACTGACAACACTAAGACCCTCGTCCTGGCTCTGATTGGACCGTAAGGAGAATGCAGTTGAGCTAAATTTTTTCCACAGATTATGTGTCTATACAAAACTGTCACAACATATTAATTTGATCATAGCTGTAAGTCACAAATTATAATGTAGTTTTTTTGGATTGGAGGAAATGAGGACTGCCATTCTGATTTGTATGTTATTTTTTTCATTTAATAATTATTTTGTGTTAGCCTGCAAAGTTTTGGTCTGGAGAGTGATATTAAAAATGCCAGATTAATGTACATATTTAAGAGAATGGTAAAAGTTAGTTGTTGATGTTTTTTTTTAAGAATTATGAAATATAATAATGTGAATCCATACAAATTTTTGTTGGTTTTTGTCTAGTTTTGCTTTTTGTAAATCATAATGTTTTTTAAATATGTTTTTTAATAAATGGGGCAGATGATATAAGATTTTTTTTCTTCTTTCTGTTGCTTTTCATTTTGCTGGTTTGTACGTGTTTTCTATTGTATGAAACTGCTTTGTTTTTAATGAAATGAGTACATTTCCTAACTAAAAAAAAAAAAAAAGTTTGAACATTTCTGTGTTGGGGAACACAACCGCTGTTTTTCAATTTTTCAGCTACATCAATGCATAAAAGAAAAAGAAAAAAAAAACTGGGGGCAGAAGGCAAATGGTTTTCATCTGAAGGCCAAAAAATAAGCAGTCTGTCCACTTTAACCTTTGATCTTTTATCTATGAAGCCTTAATTCAGTTGTAATTCACTGTTATGTTTTCAATTGTCATCAGGTCTTCAGTTTGCCACCAGTTGATCATTAGTATCGATGCTCACCTGCCGCATAACTTAACATCTACACTCGGCACGTTGCTGCCTCGTGGTCTCAACTGTGGCGTGAATCTAATAAAGTGCTTGTGAATATTTTTGCTATAAAATATCATTTTTCTTTCCGTACGAAGTTGATGCCAGCATCAGACATCAGACATTAGATGAACTGATTACAGACTTGTTCTGTTGTAATAAGGAGCTAATGGTAAAAAAAACAAAAAAAACAAAAAACAAAAAAAAAAACAAAAAGACAAAACTCATTTCTGCTGACTGTATTAGATTTTTACAAACTCAGAATTCCTGTTTACATTGGATGTTTGATTCCAGGTGCTGCGTCTCCTTATTGGTCTTCTTATTGACAGTGATCACGTCCCCGGGGAACGCTGCTGTGTAACGTTACTTTAGTAAAACTTCACCTCCACTCCCAGAGCATTTTTCCCTCCCTGTTCCGTGTTTGTTCGCTTTCAAACAGCTTTGCTGTGAGTCATTCTGAGAAAGTTTCATAATCTAATAATAATGATAAAGCTGAGAGAATAATCTACCCACTCTCTTCTGATGGTACGACTTAATTCACTTTCGCTGTTACTGCCTAAAAAAATCCCTCACCGCCACCGTAATCGACTCCAACAGGGGGACAAATTGTGTTTCACAGTGGGGTGAAATAAAGGTTTTTGTCAAATGATTGAATGCAGCAGTAGCCGTGACGCAGGCTGAGGAGGTGGGAATAAAACCTGCCAAATAAAATGCTTCAGGTTTCTCTGCTACTTTGATTAAAACAATAAAGCAGTTACTTGATCATTTTGTGTCCAGTAAGTCATCAGGTTGTGTGTCCTCACTTTTATTGAACATAGAAGTTGTTTCTGAGTTTGTGCTTAGTGAGCCCTGAGGCCTCTATACACTGTAAAACTGTGTTTTTAATCAGATTTAATCAAAAATATTCAATAATTCCACTAATAATCCTACGTTTTCCAGTTGAAATAAGTATCACACATTGTCAACTGGGAATATTTTTTGTCGTCAACTATTCTTGATCACAAATACAACGTTGCAAACTCTGCATTTTAAAACAAGATTTTAGTTTAATGAAGGTAAATCGCAGCCAAACCGTTTACGCTCTGATCCCTTGTTGTGGAAAAAATGACTTTAACAACAGTCTGGATGAGAAGAAAATAAGAAATTTATTAACACCCTGCAAAATGAGAACAGAAATACAGAGTCAAAGGAGTCTATCAGTCTGCTCTGACCAACAGTGGATCTGGCCTCCTTTGATAGGTTCTGGTCAGAGAAGAGAGACTTGATTGGACGAGAGGTGTGAATCCCTGGTTGTGATGTACCAGGGACTCTGTGGAGCCCAACACAGATGGTCTGTCCATTTGTCTGTTGTTAAGGACAGGAGGTTGTTCCTTCATGCCAAAGAGGGCAGATGAGTTCTACTTTGGGGAAGTAACACTTAGATAGTCTCCAGGATCAAGAAGCTCCTGCTGTTATATGACACTGCAGAAGTCTTGAGAGCAGCTTGACCAATATCATGGTAAGACTATGTAGGAATACCTAAAGCAGAAGAGAGGTGAGGAGCACATTATAAAATTTTTCATTACACCCGAAGTGATGTTTGTTGTTGGGGGTCATGACCTCGTGACCAGTTGTACTTTTGATGTCAGATGATTTGAAGACAAATATTAGTTGGAGATTTTGAGGGGAATCAAATCAAAACGACATCAGCATCACTTCAATTCTAACGTCTTGACAGACAATAATTTGCAAAATAAGAATTTAAAAGTTTGTTTAAAAAGATGCAGAGTTGATGTTAACTGTGATAAAATAGCATTTTTTTTGCTAGCGGCAATGTCAGCAACAACCTCAATTTAGTGTCGTCGCTGGTCAGCTTTTTAAAGTGTAAATTAAGTTCAAATTGAAATTACTGGGAGAAAAAAAAAAAATCTCTAAATGTATTTCTGTCTAACTTTAGCCTGAATTATAAACTTTCTTTTTGGTGCTATATTGTATTTTTGCTTTTGCACAAATCAAGCCAATAAGCACAAAGAATAGAAATTAAGAAAATATTAACTCCAATGATTGAGCTGAGTGTAAATGATAAGAACACGAGAAACATGAGTGAAGCTGAAAACTGGAACATCCAAAGATCATGACTTCATAGTTTCTGCCAGCAAAAAAATTACTTAAAATATCTGGGATCTGAGATTTGGGAGTAAATCCAGAAGATTCCATACAAACATGAATATGCAATAACGAATCATTTCTGTGGTCTAATTTTAATTAGAGGCTGCACAGTGGGGCAGTTGGTACAGCTGTTGCCTCGCAGCAAGAAGGTTCTGGGTTCAATTCCCAGCCCGGGTCTTTCTGCATGGAGTTTGCATGTTCTCCCTGTGCATGGTTGTCTGTCCTGTATGTCTCTGTGTTGCCCTGCGACAGACTGGTGACCTGTCCAGGGTGACCCCGCTTCTCACCCGGAACACTCCCGACCCCACTAAGGGACAAGCATGTAATGGAAATGGATGGATGGATGGAATTTTAATCAGTTCTATGTATTTATTCACAACAAAATATTACCTTTTATTTTTAATGAAACATCATAAATTAATACAAAATGATGCATTTCCATTTCCAGATTTAGTGACAATGCATTTAATATATATATATATATATATATATATATATATATAAAAAAACTAAATTACAAAAGTGAACCTTTCTTCATGCTTTCATACAGTTTTTGGTATGCTGAAGACTTTTGAACTCTTTCAGTCAAAATCATTCTTTGTCTTTGTTTTTGCGGAAGGCAGAAAACAAAGCGGCTCCCACGACTGCAACCGCCACGCCGGCGGCGGCAACACCTCCGATCACAGCTGCAGTTTGAACCTGCAAACAATGAGCCAAACGTTATGCTACTGAAACATAGTGAGCGTTTTATCATACACTTCAACTTCAAACAAGCTAGGCGTTCCCAATGCAGTTTAAAAGCCAGTCCCTTCACATCGGAGCCGCAGAAGGCTCTGAGACAAGAGGAGGTCGGCTGCCTTCAGCTTGGAATATTGTTGGGTTTCTGGTAAGCAGATGGCATCATGGGTAAAGAACATTATGTGGAAATCTTGAAGCACAAATTTGTCTTCCAGCTGGTCAATAACCCAAAATATACAACCAAATTAGTTACAATGTGACTTAATGGCAACAAAGTTTGGAGTTCCCATGACGGGCTCTGATCTCAGATCTACAAACCTGACTTTTTTTAAACCTGTTCTGTCTGGAGGAATCAGGCAAAACTGAGGCAAACTATTGAGAAACAAGGTTACTGAAAATGTTTAAGTCAATGTTTAACAGAGATGTGCCGATCCACTTTTTTCACTTCCGACCGATATTTGAGGTTTAATGTCGGCTGATACGGATCCCATACTTAAAACGGTTCTTTGTTTCTCAGCACAGACTTAAATGTACTGAATTACTGACTATTTATTTGGTAATTCTGCACCAGAACAGCACACTTAAATACAACAAAAGATTCACTAGCTTGGTCAAACATTTAAAAACGACTTTAATTTGTTCAGTCAGTACAATTATGAGTAGAACAGTCAATGGAAAATAAATAATAAAGAAAGTGAAACTGACTATGGAGCAGAAACGGAAAAAAAGGAGTGAATTTCCTCAAAGAAAAAAAAAACTGAGAAATTTTTAGATTAATCTTCAAAATTTTCTAGAAAAAAAAAAATTCTGAAATTGAAAAGTTGACCAACATAGTCAACAACAAGTTGACTATGTTGGTCAAACATGTAAAAATAAACTGCAATAAACCTTTAAATGGTTCAGAAAGTTCACTCAGGAATAAATATAATGTAAAATTAATAATAAAGCATGACGTCAATCAGAGCAAAATGCATCGAACTAAACTGAATAGATTTACCACTATGGATGGGAAACATTGTCGTGATACATTTTTTTCAATATTGGAAGTGATACCAGTATTAATATTGGATCAGTGCCTCTCTAATGTTCAAAGGGCAAATCAAATTTTATTTGTAAGCACCTTTCAGCAACAAGGCCTTCAATTACAAATACAAAGTGCTTTACATCATAAAAAAAATACAAAGTCATAGAACACACAGTCAACAGGCAGTTTAACCAAATACTAAGAAAATGCACATAAACCTCAGACTGAATCATTGAATCATCACCAAACAGATTTGCTTCCAGCTTGTTGTAAAGCAGATATCAAAGCTTTATTGAGGAGACTACATAAACATTTACTCACCTGTCGTGATTCCGGTTTGCCGTATCGAAGCTCGGTGACGAAGTGTTCGCTGTTATGAGTGGCGACGTTGTACGGACGCTCCTGACCCACCATCTTCACAGCGTTGCTGACGATGGTTCTGGGGTCAAGAGGCTGGTATTTGTCGTCCAGGAGGTTGTTGACTTGGAAACGGTTGGACCCAACCACTTCCCAGATCCTCTGACGCCTCACTGTAGCTTCGCTGCTCTCAAGAAAGGAGAGCACCTCGAGCAGATCTCCTCCTCTGTGCACTTTATGGGACATAAACGATTAAATGCTTATTTATGTAACGTAGACGAGGACCCGACAAAGAACAAGGAACATAGGTGGGATTAACCCTCTCATGCATGGTGGTCACTACAGTGGACAGCTATCTAAAAGCCATTTTCTTGTGCTTCTTGTGGATTTTTATGTTATAAATGCACACTGAAGTGGACACTAATGCATCATAAAATACATTATCAACATCTGGCCATAAGCTGCAAATGCAGGAAATTATTTTTGTTAAATCCAATATGGCCGACAGACAAAAAAGCCTGCCAACCGACCCTGTCCCTCCTACTGTAGACGACTCTTGCAGGTAAAAAAAAAGATAACTTTTTTTAAAAAAAGATAAGAACAATACTACTGATGTATTTTTCAAATAACAACTGTGTATTTGGAGAAAATTACAATTGATCACCTAAAAACAAATTTAATAAAAAAATATATAATTTCACACAAAAAATTTTCCTACCTTTTTTTTATGCCTTAAGAAAATTAAAAAGAACATTGGAAAAAAATTCTGACACAACGAACCATAATTCATGCATGAAAGGCTTAAATACACAGGGAGACAATCAGAGGAAACAAAAAACAGGTACAACACAGAGACTCCACAGAACACAGAAACCTAAATAAACACACAGGAAAAACCAAATCCTCACAGTAATATTGCTAGGGTAAAGTAATAATAATAACAATCTTTACAATCATTATAGAAGACATAATAAAATTACATGGATTATAACAAAATTGGGTGAAATATACTACAAAGTGGCATTTAATGCCCTGCTGGCTGCTGGATATAGATAAACAATATTACCAGAGTAAGGTCATAACAGGAGAATGAAGAAAATATATATATATATATAAAAAAAAAATTAAACAAAATTTGAGTGAATGTTGAGCATTTTGTGAAATTTTACTCAGGAGGCTCAAATGAGGAGCAAAGCTGAATATCATCAGATATGAAATATCACTAAACTGCTGAATTAAGTGATATATTCCAAACACAAAATAAGTCCCAGCACGGAGCCCTGAGGAACTTCACATAGCAGTTCTTTACCTTCAAACGTAAACTGATTTACAGATAAAACTCCTAATAGAAAATGTAGGAAATAACTGATAAAATACAGAGAAACACAATTAAAGTTAAAGACTTAATGTCTACAAAATCTCTTAAATGACGAGAGTAAGTTAGGATGTTGTGATACTTTTATACAAGATCACTTACTTGAAGGAATTAAATGAACGACTTCATTTCCTCCGATGAAAACAGCCCAGTGGTGATACACCCCACCGAAGATTTCTATCAGATCCCCTGGCTTCGCATCTATGTCAAACTTTAACAGAATGGGAAAAAAAGACAATAGTTTTAGGGGAAAAAATGAAGAGTTAAACAGACATAAAGCATATCTGGGCTGCAACGAGAAGGTCCTGGGTTCGATTCCCGGCCCGGGGTCTTTCTGCACGGAGTTTGCATGTTCTCCCTGTGCATGCGTGGGTTCTCTCCAGGTTCTCCGGCTTCCTCCCACAGTCCAAAAAACATGACTGTAAGGTTAATTGGTCTCTCTAAATTCTCCCTAGGTGTGAGTGTGTGCATGGTTGTTAGTCCTGTCTGTCTCTGTGTTGCCCTGCAAACCACTGGCAACCTGTCCAAGGAGAGAGACACCAGCACCCCTCCTCACCCCAAAAGGGACAAGGATATAAGAAAATGGGGGGATGGATAAAGCACATGTGACTGCAAATAGTTATCTACTGGTTAGCTGTCCAGCAAAACATAAACAGTTAAGGGTTAAATGAGCTTTATGTAAGAAAATAGGCAGCAAAGTTGTTTACAGCTTTTCATTTTCGCTTCAGCTAAAAGCTTTTAGAAATAGATCAGAAAGGACGGTAAACAATGAGACAGAATACTTGTTAGCAGAACTCAGTGAGACTCACCAGAGTGGGAGCCATGTCTTCACCTGGACGACTTTGCAGAAACTGAAACTTACACCAAATGTCCTCTCCAACTTGAAAATAGTTGCAACAGACACAGATTATGTAAACATGGTAGACACAGTTCAAGGCCTCTTGCTGTGAATCATTAACTACGCCATGCCCATGTTGGCCTAGTAATTTAATTTCCACTGTTGACTTTTGTTTGCAACCAAATTACTTGTTAATAATTTGCTTTGTAGCGTTTTGATTAAAATGTTAGTGGAGATGCCTTGAAACAATATATTCATATCCCTGGAACTATCCCAAATATAACTACTAACTTCAGTAGTTTTATGTCAAACAAACAGTCAGAGATATGAAAAGGTTAAAGCAGGTGATCAGTGAAGTAGCCAAGAGCCTGCATTACACTGTAAAAACACAAAATCTTGCCAAGTGTTTTCAGTCTATTTTCAAATGCAGATATCTTTATATGCTTGAAATAAGACAAAATTAACTTAAAAGTAATTTTTCAGTATGATTTAGGAGCTTGTTTTAAATCAATAATTACATAATAATTCCATTCTCAGATTATTTCACTTATGAAAAAATGTGTTATAATAATTGAAATAATCTTCCAGTGGAGCTATTACGTTTTCATCAATATTACGGAATTACTGCCTTAAAACAAGTGGCTTGTTGCCGAAAGGTTACATATAAGTTAGGTTTGTCTCATTTCAAGTGTTTGCACTTGAAACTAGACCAAAAATACTTGGTAAGATTTTGTGTTTTTGCAGTGTATGACTGTGGGGGAGCTCCAGAGAGCCCCGGCTCACGTACATATTTATTTTGAAAGGTACATTTTTTTCCATACACCCACAAATCTGAGCTGCATATAATAATCGTTATCTGTGTTCCCATTACAAATATGGAAAGAGTTGGTTATTTTCTAACATAAATTGTTGCTACGGATACTTTGTGACCCCGTCTCTTTGGATAGCGGCTGTTAAGAACATCTGAAGAAGACCAACACACATCTGTCTGACTTGAACGGCGTGTTCTCTTCTCTTTTCCATTTTGAAAACTGAACAGAAATGGCCCATGTTATATTACATTTATACCGCCTGCGAAACAGGAAATGATGGCATAATTATTCATTAAAATATATATACTTTTTTTTACTGGCACTGTAGAGAAATGGATCAATGTTCACTGTAAAAGTACAACAATCTGGACAGGAATGACTCGTTCAGTCACTCTTATATGCCATCGATGGAAACAGGATTTGGAGTCTATAAGAGTTTGTGTTTTGCTGGATTATGGCAGCAAAACTGAACTCCAAAATGTTAAAGTTTGTCCTTCTAACCCTAATTTTAAGTTTAGTAATGGTAAATCGTCCATCCATCCATCCATTTTCTGTTCACCCTTGTCCCTTAATGGGGTCGGGAGATGCTGGTGCCCATCTCCAGCTACGTTCCGGGTGAGAGGCGGGGTCACCCTGGACAGGTCACCAGTCTGTCGCAGGGCAACACAG
>CAEGAE010012821.1:0-32503 GCA_903067095.1 Girardinus metallicus | reverse complement strand
AGGACAGAGGAGCCTCTTAAGGAAGAAGTTACAGGTCTGTGACAGCCAGAAATCTTGCTTGTCGGTGACCAAATACTTATTTTCCACCCTTATTTTCAAATAAATTCTTTAAAAATCAGACAATGTGATTTTCAGACTTTTTTTTTCTCATTTTGTTTCTCATAGTTGAGGTCTACCTATGATGTCAATTACAGGCCTCTCTCATCTTTTTAAGTGGGAAAACTTCCTTTCGCTTCCCATAATTAGGAAGCAAAAGGAACAACTTTTTGTTGGTGTATCATAATTCGCTGAGATTTTAATGTCTCAGTAATTAAAGCTGCTGATCTAGTGACAGGTGAATGCATAATGCTGTTGTGTGATCTGACTAGAAAAACCTTTGCGAAAAAAAAAAAATACAGCTGCTAACACTTTGTAACTTGCCTGAGCCATAAACTCCCCTGGCTCCAGTAAGGCAAACCAGCTCCACAATCAAACAATGGTTCTGTTGGTGGGTACAGTTGGTTCTTGGCACCTACTTTCACTGTAAAAAAAATAATGGTTTTCGATTGTTGGATGGTGTGCTTTTGGAACTGGACTCTTCTCTTTCACCGCACATCTCTGCTTTCACACGGCAAACAGTCTGCAGCCAAAGATACACACAGCGCTAACCTAAAGTGGGCCTCAACGTGTGGCGAGTACATTCCAGTGCACTCCACAGAAACCGCAAAAGCCAGACGTAGCGCCGATGGTGCTGGGACACTCGTCTCCAAACCCACATCATTCAACGTTGTGAGGACAATTCGTGGAACTGCGAGGGGAAGTCCTTTGGAAACAATTTCTCCCCTTGGCTCAGGTCTGCGTGGAGTCAGTGAGGGGAAGTGGAAGGAGTGGCGCAGCGATTGGTTGGCGTGATAAAATGACTTCTGACAGTCTTCCAGCTGATAAGGCCTCCACAACAAACACAATGCGCTAACACTCTGTTCTTCCAACCTCAAACAGCTTTTCTTTGAATGCTAAAGTGTTCTTTGAGAGGGGCTTCAGCCAACATCCAACTTCTCTCCCCCACCTTTTCTCCCCTTTAACATGTTTCCTCACATTCCTCCCATGTTTTTCAAAACCTCAAGCCACCGTCTCATATTCTTGCCGCCTCTGAAGGCGTGTTAAAGCAGCAGCAACGCAACCTCTGGCCATTGGTCTGGCTCTGAAAGGGGTGATTCATCTGGCACTTCTCACCAGTGTTCTTAATAAATCAAAAACTGAGGTGGGTCACTCTGAAGACACCCTGGGCAGAGGTCATTCCTGGGAAGGTCAGGCAGCGCAGTTCTATGGTTTCCTTGCAAACGGAAGTGCTCCATCTCTGGGAGACGGTCACATAAAACCTTGACTTTATAACGGTTGGGAAGAGCTGGGGAAAAAAAGGCTATTAACCTTGAAGACGGTACGGTGTAACCTTTTGGCAAGTGGCCACAGATTCTATCTGCCCCTGTAATTATCCCATAAACAGCTCAATAAATGGGGGAAACGCCATCGCAGAGAGGTATATAAGTGCAGAAAAATAGTACTTTACATTTTCTAAGCTATCAGCAGTGAGTTGTAGCTCGTTTTAAATCCACCCCGCTATCACCCCTGCAGTCGCATTTCATCCAGATCCCTTGAGGTGATGGTTTCTCCACCCAGTGCCTCGCTAACCGCCACGTTTCGTAACCGCTCCGTTGCTCCGGCAGTCTGAAACGCACTCATGGAAATAAACAAACCTCAAAGAAGGCTGCCACTCTGCGAGGAGACGAAAGCAGATGACTTGAGATAGAGAGGAGGGCACGCTGAATTTGAAAAGCAAAACTGAAGATAGACTCGAGGAGACGGGGACATTGAGTGAAGTTCAAAGCGAGCCTCTCCTCTCTATTTTTTTTTTTCTGAGCCGTGGCCGGGTGGCAAAGGGCGGAGTGGCAGCTGGAGGAGCGGCGGAGGTAGTTAAAAGCCTGTCCTCTCACCCCTCTGTTGACCTCCCAGTGAAATTAGCAAAAAAAAAAAAAAAACAGCTGTGGGCACTGCAGTACACTCCCCACTCCTCAAACGTTGTCCCAAGGACCTCAACCGGACGTACACAAACACACTCAGGCACTCTCTTAGGACGGGAACCTGTAGATGCACTCGTAACACATAAGCCTGGAGGTCATTTTTTTACCCCTCCCCTCCATTATCTCACACACAAACACACTCGGAGGAATAAAAGCACATGGGTGACCTTTCCGACTAACACCAACTCTTACTTTATGGGATTTAAAGGCAGACACTGAAACATGGAGTATAAAACCGTCTTTCTGTTGGGAAGTTTAAGCAGATTGTCTCATCTCACATATTTAGAATGGAAAATCAGCCGGTGGGTTTTTCAGAAGAGTTAATCCATTCAGCAGACGTCACCACAGAGCTGGCTGCCTTTGCCTTCAACGAACCAATAATCGGCTCAATAGCTCCATGCAAATGTTACGACTGCTGACAGTTTGATGTCATTTTTTCAGAACGTTTTCTGCTTAAAATACCCTTCCAACTGGAGTATTTAATTATAATTAAAAAAAAATGGAATTCCGACTGTTTGCTGTAAAATGTTTGTTTTGAGGACTACATGGCGGAGCAGCTGATTGGCTGTTGTAGAAACAAGGTTCTGGATTCAATTTATAGCCTGGGGTCATTCTGTAGAGAGTCTGTACTCTCTGTGCATGTGTGGGTTTCCTCCTGGGACTCCGGATTTCTCAAAAAACATGATTGTTAAGATTAATTTGTAGGGCTGTCCCAGCTGTTCTTCCAAGTACAAGTACCAGTACTTGAACTTAGGTACTTGCCAATTCCAAGTGCCAATACCAAGTAGTTAATAAGTTTCTACTTGTACATCAAACAATAATGTTTGGAAACATATTTTATGTAGAACAGTGTGGCTGTTGTTCTTTGACATACTTCTGGTGCATACATTTAAAATAAATTACAAAATAATCAAAGTTTAGTTTGATTATTTTGTAAATTTTTCTGAAACTAGCAAACATTTCAAATTAAAATGTTAACTGTAACACATTCAATTGGCGCCACATGAGACAGAAGAATTTTACTCTGTTCAACAAGTTTCTGCCGCAACAAACAAAAAGTTGTTCTGTTATCAAATCAAATCAAAGTTTATTTGTACAGCACGTTTCAGCAGCAGGGCATTTCAAAGTGCTTTATGTCATAACAAACACAAAAACACAGATTCATGCAACATGGAATCAACAACTAAAACATTACATTGAGTCAAGTGCCATCATTAAATTCGTAATTGATTACGTTTCAAAAACGACTCTAAACAGGTGGGTTTTTAGTCGAGAGTTAAAGGCACTCAGTGTTTCAGCTGTTTTACAGTTTTCTGGATGCTTGTTCCAAATTTGTGGTGCATAGAACCAGAACCAGAAGACCTGAGGGGTCTGGAATGTTGGTACAGCAACAGCAGATCTTCAGTGTATTGTGGTGCTAAACCGTTCAGTGATTTATGAACTAACAACAGTATTTTAAAGTCTATTCTCTGAGCTACAGGGAGCAAGTGGAGGAACTTTAGAACTGGGGTTATGTTCTCCATCTTCCTGGTTTTAGTGAGAACAAAAGCAGCAGCGTTCTGGATCAGCTGCAGCTAGCAGCAGCAATCTCCTTAAACTTGGTTTTGTGTTTCATCTTCAAATAACTGTTATCCATCCATAAAATCCAGCGTAACTCAATGCCTTTGAAAATGTTATATTAGTTTATTAAAACAAAATTAATTTTAAGTACAAAGGGGCTAGTGATTCTGTTAAAAGAAAATTGGAACATTTTTAGGCATACTTACAGTATTTGTTTAAAGTAAGTGGTGTGTCAAAAGGTTGCAGGTTTCAGATTTCTTTTGCAATATGCATCGGTGAAGTGCAACATCCAAAAATGAGGGGATCCAGGCTTCTGTCTTACTCATTTCTTTCACTAAGTCTAGAAAATAGAGATTTGCTTCATAATAAATTAACTGTTTATGAGAAGTACTAGATTCAACCTCTGAACTGACACAGATGAACTAAAACTGAGTAAATTTAGAAATGGAGGCAATGAAGCAGATGTTATCCCAGATATAATACCAAAAGCAATCAGGTATATTAAACCTGAAGCCATTGTTCATAAAGAGAGAAACCCAGCGGCTCTAAAACTCTCTAGGGAGCATTAGTTGGCCAGATTTTGGCTTTATTCGAGGTCAAAGCAAATCAATACCAAGTTATTGAGAAGTCACCTTTATTCTACAATAAAATGTCCTGACATTAGTGGACTCTTCCAGCACAACAACATCCCCAATGGCCAGGACACAAGGGAGTCAAAGAATAGTTGGATCAATATCAATGTCCCAGGATGGCCTTTAGAAACTGTTCAAGCAGCAGCTGACTTCCCACTTCGCTGCATTACGTTTTGTCATCCTGTAGTTACCCAATCACACTCAGTCACACTGTGAAGGTAAAAAAAAAAAAACGAAGACACCCTCTTCAAACTTATTTATTTATTTATTTTTTACAGTTTTCAAATATTTTAGGGAGAATTCACATTTTGACACGCCGGTTCTGACCTCAGTCTGTAACAACATGGTGGAGTGTATGATGTGTCTTTGAACGCTTGAGATTAGACTGACATAACCTGCTGAGAACCATTTTGTTTATATGTCAGCAGTTTAGAACGATGACATACTTTGGTTTTATTGGCTTAAAAACATGTAGCTGTTGCTCAAACTGGTTGCACATGCTAAATTGCTAAAGCAGCGTATCAGTTTATAGGTTATGCTTAGTGCACTGTAGTATAGACGGAGTTTGCCTGACGGAAGACAGCAGGAAGGCAAAAAAGACTTCTTCTCCTTCTTTTTCTCTTTTTTTTTTTAACCTTCCGCAGACTTAAGAGGCGCGGTTATTTGGACCCCAAGAGCTTTTTACTTTGAGCGCGGTTCCCGCGTGCGAAGTTTATTTTTTTGTGGTTTCGGGAACTGACGTTTGATCCCGCTTTTATGGTGTCCGACTGTGACCATTTCCGCGTTCCTGTTGTATGAAACGCCACAATGCCCAAAAATTGGACCTACAAAAGTGCGCGAGACCAAATGACCGCCGGGAGGGTTTTTTTATTTTTTATTTTGTTTTATTTATTTATAAATCACCCTTCAACTGCTTTAACTCATATGCAAATTACATAGATAAGTTAACTTTTCCCAATACTTTTGCTTAATTTTCAAGATTCTGACAAAAAAAGAACAATTGTGTAAATTTGAAACATTTCAGCTGGATTTAAAATCATGCTAATTCAAACTTATGCTAAATCCTGTGGAGAAAAGTGGTCCAATGTCTGTTTAGGGTATAAATATTCCAATTCTGCATTTATTTAAACATATTAATTAACAGTTCTGTAATCCACAAGAAAGATGGTTACTGTTTATATGCAAGGTTGTGTTTTTTCCTTTGGAACGTTGAGGTGTTTATGCTTTCCAGTAAAACATCATTACTCAATTTAACTTTCACTAGTGTTACATAAAGTTTATAAAAATAGTAAAAACAAATTTTTCTGATGACCTCATTTAAAGCCAACTTTCATAAATGGGTCTGATTCAGAGTCCACACTATTACTGTTTATTAAAATAAAGTATGAACTCTACAGTAATATACACAGCTAATTTTGCTATATTTCAACTCATATTCACATACAGGGGGGCACGGACACCCCCAAGTGTCCATGTCAGGAACTGCAGTCCAAGTTGCAATCTGCAAAATTTCCCACAAGTTCAGAAGAATAAAACCCAGCCCCAAATGTTTGGGTGTAGTTCTGATAAAACGTGAAGATAGCTTCAGGTGTCCTAGCTCTGCGGTTCCTCGTTTTTGTTCTTCAAAGATTCCAGTAAGCTCTTTATCCTCTCGCTAGCCCCCTCCTTTTTATACTTCTTGCGGCCTTTGATCCCCGCCACCTTGGAAGGCAGGAGCAGGGTGGCGAGCCCCCACGGCGTGGCCGTGTGGTTCCTGCCGCTGCCTCTCTGTGTCCTGGTCTCGCCCTGCTGGAGCAGCCAGGCGCTCTCTTGACACAAAGCCACGAAGCGGTCCAACTGGGAGGTGTTGACGTTCTTGCTGACGTTCAGAGACGTCTCGAAAGGATTTTGGATGTGCAGCGGCGCCACCTCTGGCTTGTTCTGCTCTCTGCCCTGGAGGAACGCAAAGCAGAATGGATTTGGTTCTAAATGAGAATTCCTTAATGGTGACCCCATTATACGTCCGTAGGCGACACAAAACATGTTCATTACACTTTTTGCACAAAATCATTCTTAGATGAGATTTCAACTGTTTTAGGGCCTCTTGTCACTTTAAATCAAAATGAAGTTGTTGGCCACACCCTTAACCCCAACTCAACACTTACACCAATATGAAAATGGCTGCAAACAGATGCACAATTACTTAAGCGCACATCTTTGAAAAGCTTTAGTGGAGCCTCCTGTACAACCAACATGAAGGCAGCAAATGGTTTCTAGATGGTAAATCAACAACAAAACACCAGGTCACCAAACGTGCTAGAGCTCATCTTGGGTTTCTAGGCGACAGGCTGGCCTTGTGACGATCCAATCAACAGGCACTGAGCAAATCAAAGCGAGCAGGTTTTCAAAACTGCTCTCTTTCCAGATATCAAAAACATCAACGTGCCGCCAAAAAAACGGCTGAGTGTGTTTTTTTTTTACAGCACTTTTTAGAAATAGTAGAACCAAGTTGAAGTACAAAAAGGTGTGACCTGAATTTTGCAGCATAATAAGGGCAGTATTATGTGTTTTCCTGCCACATAGTATCATTTTATAGCACCATGAAGTAACTATGTTCCCTTGAATTGTAAAATGATGTAAATTTCAAATACAAAGAAATTTGACTTTGTAATTTAACACCTTGAAATTGGACCTCTGTCTCTTTAACAGTGTTAAAACATTTGTTTCACAGAGAAGTAGCTAGTCTGAAGGAGCTGAGTGGGCGAAGGCGGCTCTGTGAGGCGGAAACTTGGAAACTGCGGTAGATTAAAAGACTTCTCAAACATGCATGAAAGAATCAAGGGAGCACTCCAGTTATGCTTTTGATGAGGGAATGACAAAGGGCAATTTTACATAACACCACCACTAGATTTCACTAAAACCAGTTGAACTTATTGACATAGCAGCAGCACATATATAATACATGGGTTCGTTGCGCCCGGCAACCGTCCCAGTGTGGGTCAGACAGCGGTCAAGAACCTTCCCCGGTGCCATTTGGCTGTAACCCGCTGAAGAGGCGGAATGAGCTGAAGAATTGTAGCACAGTAAAACTGATTGATGGCCGCAGCAGCACTGGTGAATGCCTATACACCTCGGTCATGACCACAGCGTACCTGCAGGTGTCCTCAGCTGTGTCAAACCTCATATTAATCCCATATATTAGGCAGGATGGCCGTCTGTTCAGAGGGGGGATCAATTTATTAAGCTCTAATATGGTCCATGAATGGCCTGGCCACCACATCAAACCCTCCCCAAGACATTATTTGTCCTGAAAACGATTATGTAATAACCAAGCAGGAGGTTCGTTACCTCTTGTGAACGGGGTAATTGAATAATTTCTTTGTGTTGATGACTTTCCAGGGTGTAGATGAATGCAGAACAGACAACACAAAGCAGGAGCTGTCTTTCTAATTTTAGAGTTTGAAATGCATGTTTTATATCTTTAACCTCGGCTGTTTTGTCACCCATGACGGTGACTCCATGACAGGATGTTAGTGGCAATGCTTTATATATATATATATTTTTTTAGTCCTATAATTTTGCATGTAACACATTTACACATAAAAAGTTCAGTGTGGTGGCAGAGGAAATGTTCAACAAAATGCTCAAAGGAACTGTGGAGGACAAATACTGACACCTAGTGTTCAAGCGGAAGAAGGGAGGTGACTCAGGTCAGAAGTTTGGGACAAACATTTGAGATTTATGGTAGATTTTTTTGAGAACGAAGCTTAATAATTGACATTTTAAAAGTTGAGAACAATTACAGCAAGTTAATGAAAAGAGTCAACATTCACTGAGTTACATATTTTTTTTAAATCAGCTTCTTGACCAAACCCTGACTGACTGTGACTCATTCTTCAGTTATCACTTCCTGGAGACTTTTTATGTAGACATCAGGTATTTTTAAACAATATATTTTTATAATAATAATATAAATTATTATTATAACAGCTTTATTTATATGGTACTTTCACATGAAGTGCTGGACAATTGCAAGGAGATTAAAAAAAGTAAAAAAAAAAAAAAAATGCAATTTAAAAACAGATATAATACAAAAAAAGCAGCAAAAACAATAGATGTAAAATGAAAGTGAATCATACTTTTAGTTTATTTGCATTAGGTTGTTAAATACCTTTCTGATGTTTATGGACATTCTGCTGAATGGAAACGTGGCGTAGAACTCAAAAAAGTCTCCCAGCAGTTGCTCTGAAACAAAACGAGAGATGCAAAGTTAGCATAACAACGCGACAACAGTCGCTCTGTAAACCACAGAAAATGTATTTACTTCTTCAGGTGTGAATATGAATATTATTAATGTGTGTGAATGTAGATGAGGAAGGCGTCTCTTTAAGATCCGATTCTCTGAATCTCAAAGCTACAGGGGGTGATTTCACTTTTTAGAACTGTAAAAAGCTCTACTAAATATGCTGAAAGTGTTGATGGGCATGAATTTATAACTAAACAGATTACATTACTAGAGCTGCAGCTAATTTTAGTCACTGAGTTTTCAACTGAGTACTCTGATGATTAATCAGGTAAAAGAAATGGTCATTTTTTCCAGTTTTTTTCATTTATCCATTTAAACTTACTTTATAGATTAGAAATTCATATGATATACTTAAATCTGAAAACACACTGGATGCTTTTTAAGTATGACGCAGCGTTGTTTTTATAGTGGTTATAAAGCAGATGTTTTTGGTAACAACGATCAAATGAAGCCTCATGTATTTGATTACAACACAAACAAAATTTTGAAAACAGGTCCGAGTCAAAAATGGTTTCTTTTATGCAACGAATTCAATACTTAATTACAAAATAAATCAGAATTTTCTGATGAATGTTTGCCATGAGGCTTTAAAGGGTAAAAAAAAAAAACATGTGTGTGATGGAAACTTTCTGTGATCTATGATGCAGGTTCAGCGTTGCTGTGTGCAAAGATGCGCTTGTGTCTCTTCCTGCCTCTGACTCAATATATTACACATAGCCCGTCCTCTCATCCTCTGTAGTAGGAAGCCTGGCTTCACGTGTAATAAAACGTGCTTTGTCTACAAAACGCACACCGCCGTCCGTCAAAGTGACGTGCGGCCCCGATCGGGCGCCTCTCTGTGCTCACCCAGCGTGTCCGTGTTGCTCTGCATTCGGATCTTGCTGAAGTCGGTGACGAACGTGCAGTCGTTCCCCTCAATCACGCTCTCGTCTGCGGGACCTTGACGGGGAAGGGGGAGAGAGAGAAAGGGAAGAGGGGGCACAAGGTAAAATGACTCGCCTTTACACGCCGTAAACAAGTCGCAGACGGATGTGCGGCTGAATCAGAGTGTGTGTGTTCGACGTTGGTCAGCGAAAACACGACGGCAGAGCTGTAAGTCACGCTGCCGCTGTCCGTGTCCCAGTCCAGGGCCAGCCTTGTTACACCGTTTTGTTCACTCCACACTGAGGCCAGTCTGCGTGTGTGTGTGTGTGTGTGTTTTAAGCGCTGTTTAAATAGCTGCCGATGCGCTAGGGAGGTCTGAAGGAGGCGGGGTCGTCGACCTTTCCCGAGCGATGGAGCTTTTATTGTCCTGTAAGCACTCTGTGTGACGGAGTCTGAGCTAAGAAGGCCATGAAGGGACGGATGTGTAGGGGTGTGTGTGTGTGTGTGTGTGTGGGGGGGGGGACGTATGATACTTATTTTATATGTATTTTCCATTGATTAAAATACTACGTGTTATATAAGAGGACCTATTCTCCAAAACAATCACATGAGCAAGCTTATTCATTTTAATTTAATTCCTTTTTTAATGGAAATACCGCGATTGCGAAATTACGCTTTTTTTTTCCGACATTGGAGGAATATAGACGAAGATTTGCGCACATTTGGAACGGAATCGCAGCTACGGAGACACACGACGAGCACGAAAGCTTTTAGACCCAACAGCGCTGGGACTCCAGAACCATCGTGGCGTCCGCTCTCACAGCGGCTGAGGATAGTTCAAGGACTGGGATTAGGAGGGCAGGTTTCCTAAGCCTCCGCTGCTGCTGCTGCCGTGGCGACAGAACTCCATTTGAATTCAATTTGCAGCCGTCTGCATATATTATGCAGCTGCTGAGCTGGATCGGCGGACAGAGCGATCTCTGCTTCGACCGCTCGTGTCTGTGGACGGGACAGACCTGACGAGGGAGGGGATTTAAATGAGCCTGGCGCCTCAGAGAGCTGCAGCGCTTTCTACCACTGAGGACAGACAGGAGGGAAGTTAAATAATGGAGGAGGTACTTCAACAATGCTGAAAGAGAGTGGCTGTAATGCTGCAGTTTAATGTGGAATTTACCCTTTAGCCTTAAAGAGCATTACAGATTAACACAAAAGCTACTTTGAATAACATATTTCAACAGAAGGTAGTAAATGTCACTCCCGGAGAACTTTCCACAAGTATTTCCACCCCTGAGACTTTTTCCACGTCTTGCCACCAGCTTCAATGGCGGTGCACCAAACTCAAGTTTTCTGGCCCATTGCCGATCTTTACTTGTTGATTTTGGCCGATGTTGCTTTTTTTTTTTTTTTGTCTGAAAAGTCTGAAAAGAATCATCTTTTGCTGCACTTTCAGCAAGTTTGGCAGAAAAATATCACTGCTAGACCTCAATCTAATTATGAATCTGCATAAACACTTGAAAAGTGGTATTAAAAAGGCAACCTCCATCCAATCTGATAAAAGTTTGAGCTAAAAACCGGCTAAACGTTGTCTAGATGTGCCATGCTGGTGGAGACGAACCACGGAAGACTTACAGCTTCAACAAGAGGTGGTTACGCAAAGTGCTGCCTCTAGGGGGCGCAATAAGAAGGTTTTCCACAGTTTACAAACTTTACATACTTTGAAGTCAAAAACTTTTTCTTTTTCAACCAGAGAAAACTTGAATGATTTTGTAGCTCAGTAAACCACTGAGAGTGACACTGCTATGGAATTTAATAAGCAGTTGGTGAATAAAATGAGTTCAACATGTGGAATAAATATTTACTATGAAAAAAATAAATAAATGTCAAAATATTGCTGGGGTTGAACCGTTTTTTTTTGTTTTTGTTTCAGTGATTGGATAAATGAAAATATTGACCATTTATCTAAAAACCATGGCAGCTCCAATACATTTATGTTTTGAGCTGAATTAATCATGCCTGTGGAATCCCACATATAAATTATGGAGCTAAAACAGTAACTGATGGATGCAAGAACGTGAAATGGTGTTTTCTCACTTTCACTTTCTAATAAATACAATATTTGGCCAGCAAATTAAGATCATTAGCTGGGGTTTTTTGGTGCTAAATTATTAACCCATTTGTTTATTCAGTGATTAAAAAACCCCCAAAACCCACAGCCGTCTCCCATCTGCTTATTGGCTACATGTTGATTCTTCCTACTTAAAAAGGAGAAGTGTGTGGGTGTACTGGGACTCCCTTCTAACAGAAATCACCCTTCAGGCTTACAGAGTTGCAGTTTTTTTTTTGTTTTTCAGATGTATTATTATTGCGCTGTGAAAATGGGTTACTCACACCATGAAACAGAAGTCTAAATGTTGTCTATGTTTCCCCCTCCATCTCATCTAAACAAAAAAATCCAACTTAACTTCTGTGAAATCTCACAGAAAAAAAAAAAACCAGGGTCAGACCCGCAATAGGATGTGAAAAGCAGAGCAGAAAAAAATTAAACAGGAACAAATTTCAAAGTATTCGGAAAGACGAGACAATAGTGGAATAAAAAAAAAAAAAAAAAAAAATGCTCCTCTGAACTGAGCTGACTCAGGTGAGGCTCTGGGCGTGTGCGCTGGTACCTGCCAGGTCCCGCAGCCGGTCCAGGGTGGGGATGATGGGAGGGCTTCTCTTCTGCAGGAAGAACAGCACCATGACGGTCAGGGAGAAGTTGGTGATCCAGGCGCCGGGGATGCTGCTGGTGACGCCGTGGGCCCGCGCCCAGCAGCGCACGGTGAACACCAGGCTGCGCACCCGCGGGTCCAGCTGCCCGTACAGGTACAGCAGCTCCGTGCTCTTCATCGCCACCCTGTGGTCAAATGGAAGCTCGTATTAGAGAGCCCTTTACCGTCGACCAGTGCTAACTACAGAAATACACCGTTTGGTCAGAAACAACCAATCACAGCTAGGAGCAGGGTCTTCGTGCTGTCAATCATCCTCATGTATGTGCTGCTCACACCCTCCCTCTTTCTCTCTGCGACGCTATTAGGGTAGCCTGTGAATGGTCAGACTACTTAGCACAGCCACCGATGATGGCGGTAGTAAACGGTTTTCCTGTAACTGTGAAGTGTTTCTCCGCCATTAGCACGTTTAGCAACGAGTACCCAAGATTGATTGACAGCACTGAGACCCTCATCCTGGCTCTGATTGGTTGTTTTTGACAGGTACATTTTTGCAGACTCCATTGATAAAACTGGAACGCCGTGGAGGAGATGGATTTTTACATAGCAAACCGTCACAGCATGGTGACGGTTTAACAACTATGGAAAAATCATAATTTGGTAAAAGTCACGTACTGCGGCTTTAAACATCTCAGTTTTCGCAGTTCTCACAAACAGAAACTCTCCCACATCAGTGAAATGGTTTCTGCATGTTTAGAAGTTCTTCAGAAACCGATGAGTCGCTTTCAGTAACTTCCACATGAACAGAAATGTCAAATTAGAACGAAATCATGTGCCAGAATGACCCAGTCAAAGTCCAGACTCAAATCAAATTGTGAACATCTTGACAACTGATGTCTACAGAGGTTCTCTGTCCAAACTGCCTTGGCCTGATTCATTTTGCAAAGAAGAATGGAAGAAAACTGTGGTTTCTAGATCTGGAAAGGTGTTACAGGCCAAACTTTTCAGGTTTTTGTATTTGTTAAAAAATAAAAACCTGTGCTTTCCGTTTTTTGTGTCGTCGTTTTCTTCCTCTTCACATTCAGTCACCACTTTTATCTTATAAAAATCTTGATAAAATGCAAAAACTATTTGATAAAATGTGCATATTGAAGGAGGGTTAACACTATTCCATATATATTTTAAATGTCAAGCTCTACACTGCAAAAACTGAAAACTTTATCAAGTATGTTTGGTCCAGTTTTTAGTGCAAATACCTTGTTACTCTTTAAATAAGACAAAAATAACTTAAAAGTAACTTCTCAGCAAAATATAGGAGCTTGTTTTAAGTAAATAATTCCTTAATATTGAAGAAAAAGTTTTGGTTCCACTGGCAGATTATTTAACTTATAACAAGACATTTTCCCCATGATTCTAAAATAAACGCAGAGTTTTTTTTTTTATTAAATAAAATAATAATAATTTGCTTGATTTAATTTGTTTTTTCTTTCCATTTAAAAAGCTCCAAAAGTTTCAAGCTTGGAAGTAAAAGGATGGAAAAGCTGCTTACTTCTGGAGGACTGAGTTTAACGAAGACGGTAAAACTACAAAAAAAAAAAAAAAAAAACTACCACCAGGGAGCAGCATTCTGTTGATTCTGACTGCTACTGCTGTGACTGTTCAAGTTCAAATGCGCACACGCGCGCACACACACCCCCACACACAGAGTGACCTCTCTGGCAGAAACATGCCACGCTTCAGAGATCTAAAAGCTCGATTTGAGAAAAGTCCCTCTCACATCCACCCACAGCGGGTGGTTCCACTCCAGTTCCTCAGAAACAGCCAAGCGGTTTTCAGTACGTTAGCAGGTGTCTACGTGTTTGTGTCACACGCCAGCTGATGAAAAGATATCTTTAAGGCCAGAGGGGGAAATGATGAAACTTGAAAGAGCTCCCTCCCCTCCCCTCCCCACCCCGGCTCCGGCCGACCCGTTGGGTCTCACCGCGGCTGGAGAGAGAGAGAGAGAGAGAGTGAGGCTTTGCAGCACTTCCTGAACAGTCTTGGTTTCTGTTTGGGGCTTTTGTTCTCCTGGGGCGACGCCGCTGTCACCGATTCACTACTGACATTTCAATATGCCTGAGTGAAACTGAACTGTCTGTGACCGCACAGGGGCCGGGTCAGAACTATCCCTGACTGCCGTGTTAATGAGCTGCACGCCGTACCGGTTGTTGGCCGTGAGGTCGCACTGGAAGCCGGACGGCTGGTGGGCGAAGCGGACCAGGGGGCAGCGAGCGTTGAGAATCTTCTGCACGCCCACGCAGCCGGGCCCAAAGTGGTCCACGCATTCCCCGATGACGGACAGGATGCTCTGGGTGACGTGGCGCTCCGAGTTGGTCCGTTTCATCTGGTACTCAAGGCTCAGGCCCGATTTGGGCTGCAGGCATACGGGACACACAGGATTAATTACATCAAAGCAAAACATCGGCTACACTTGTCTTGACCCTAAAGCCGCTGTCATGCTGTTCGTATTTATTAAGCTTTTAAAAAATGAGTCTAAACTTGAAGAAATGAGGCCAGTTTTCTTTTCCATCCCAAAGCTTTGTGTGTGTTATTCTGCAGGGTGTGTGTTTAATGGGATGAAGGACACAGAATCCACAAGTAGCCGATAAATCAGCCCTGACTTCCTTCGTTCTGGCAGATCGGTGATCAGCCGACACTTCCTGATAAAGTCAATCTTTATATGGCAAAGTCTAAAAATCAACCACTGTCCTCTGTTGCTATGAGAGAAGTTTAACTGTTGGCCCCGTCCACCAGCTCATGTCTGCACGTTAGCAGTTAACAATAAAGACCCCACTGTTACCAACTCAGCAACTTTCTTTCTGTATTTAGGGACAATCAGACAAAAAAAATTGGTATCACATAAAACCTTCAAGTGTCACTGAAATGGATACCAGTGTGATTGCAGTATGAGGTTTTACAACGCAACGCCTATGGATGCCACCATCTCTGTAATCTCTTAAATTCCTGCAAACTGAAAACACAGAAACTGATGAACGCTAGTGGAATGCTAACGAAATCCACATTCACGCAAATACACGCTTAGCTTTACAGGCCAAAGACGCAGCACCAGCATCACCATTACCGGTTTAAAGTTCCAGCCGCTGATGCTGTCCAGGTCCAGGAACATGTCCAGGTCGCAGCCGAGCTTCCCAAAACCATTCACCGAGGAGCCGAACGGCCTGATGGTGCATTCTGGGAAATAAGCGGCGGCGACGTCTTTGAGCAGAGAGCAGACGAGGAAGCGCAGTCTGCTGTTTTCCTCTGTAAGCTGGTAGGCCTCAGTCAGGGCGCTGATCTGATCGTCTACCTGGAGAGACGTGAGAGCAGGGAGAGTCCGATCTGTTCTGTCTGCAACGCAAAGAACCAAACCAGCGTCTGGTTCCTGATGAGCCGCATGCTTACGCTGTCCTCCCTGGAAAGCCTCTGGATGAGCTCATTGATGGCAACGGTGGCTTGAGGTCGGCACGGCAACCCCGGCTGCTGGGCAGGTGAGGCCGCCGAGCTCTGGTTGCTCAGCGACAGCAGTCTGGATTTAAACGGCACCATGCATTCGTGGTTGGTGCTGGGGATGGCGGCTGACTCCAGTAAAGAGACGACGCTGTCCCGGCGGGCAAACTCCACCACGGCGTAGACGCCCTGAAGGACGCCAACCCACAGCTCCGTCACACCACACAAACACACACACAGGCGGGAAGGCGGAGCTTAAGCTCACAACTTAGAACGCACGCACGCAAGCACTTGGCGGCATCTCTTACTTACGTAGCTTTCGTAAAAGAAGTGCTTGTTGATGTCTCCGTGCTTTGATAAAAACTTGAGGAACTTTTTCTCGCTGGTTCCGAACGGGCAGCTGATCAGAACCGACTTCTCCGCCTGTTCCTGTCGGTCCGCCGTGAGCTCGGACAAAGACTTGGGCCCATCTTTTTCCCCTGGAGGAAAAACAACCACAATCACAGGCTTTTCCTCAGGAGGCCACAGGTTTCATTGAGGTAGAAACATTTGTGGGAAATAAATGTCTCAGAAGTGGATCGAGACATTTCAGGCCATTTTTTTGATTTTTTCCTCCTTCATCTAACTGGATTTCATGCCACATATTTAGTAGACAAAAAAAACAAGACATTACTGAAACTTCACAGTTTAAGACAATATATACAGCAAGATGCTGTGGAATGTTTGACTTTATGCTTTTGGTTGTGAATATTTAAAGGCTTTTTTAGATAGAACAGAAACTTTGCTCTCACACTCATTTAAAGGTTAATTGCAGCTAGGCCTGTCGCATTAAGGAATAAATCAATCAATGATAAATTAAAACAACAAGTTCAACAATTTTCTTTCTTTCTTTCTACCAAAAACTGTTTGACAAAAGTCTTCAGTCTGGTGCTTTGGTCTCAACTCGCCCTTTTTTTTTCCCCCTCGAGGACAATTTTGCTTACAGAGCCTTAATAATTTTATTTCATTTTATTATGAGGTTTTGTTAATTAATTTTGGATATTTTCAATGTCTTCCAGTTTCAGTGTTAAATGTTCGTTAGGATTTAAAGTGTACTGATCTTTGAGAATGTGTTTCTATGCCATTGCCGGTATATTACTTGAAAATGGCCTTAAAATCAATATCATTGTTTATCGCAATAAAATCTAGGACAATTTATCATCCAGCAAAATGTGTGTGACTTGCTGGATGATAAAACACATAAAAAAAGAAAAAGGCAGCAAATTCACACCACAGAAAACGAGATTAAAACAATCTAATGAATTAATGAAAATGAGAAAGATGTTTTGGTTGTGTAACTAAAGGTTTCATATTATCTGAAAATAAAATATTTGATTTGATCTTCTGTGTCTAGTTTCCCCTAACAGGGACAAAAAGGCCCACGGCATGATGGTGCCACCCCACACTTTAACTGATCCTGAACTACACTGAGCAGATAATCTTTACGCCTTCAAGTTAAAAACGAAACACTGAATACAGTTTAAAACTAAAGAGGGGTTTAGGTCAATAATAATAATTATTATTATTTCGATGCAACCGGCCTCATTATGCAAGAACACAACAAGCAATACTAATAAAACTCAAATACTCATATTGTGCAAGCATGGTGAATTGTCATGGGTTTAATAGACATTCAATTAGAACCTCCTTTTGACCTGAACGATAACCATAGCAGCAGAAAAAGTACCCAAAAGCATTTAGCTTATTGCTCTTAGATTTTCTTCAGATTTTTGAAAAGCAGAAAAAAAATACTCCCATTTTTACACAATATCAGATCCAAACGTTATAGTTTAAAAGTATTTGACACACAGATATACTAAGCAAATCCATTAATGATTTAATATTTTCAACATTTTGAAATATATTATTAAATAATGAAATGTAAAAAAAATACTTCATTTTTATGTGTTAAAAACCAGCATAAATATTTAAGCATATTTATTTAACTATTTCACAATTTTGTGTTGCCGGATATGAAATTTACGTTGGGGCGGGGCAAACATGTTGTCTGTAAAAGTTTAATTCAGGTGACATGATGAACTCTAAAGAATTTGAACATTTAGGTATCATTTGAAGGTATCAAATGAAATGATACCTTCAATACTTCATCTAATCAGCTCTCTTTGGTGGTGGCAAACCATGCCGAATTATATGTGTACATAAACCGTATCTTAAAGCGGTTTGTAATGTTTAAAACACTACAAGCCGCGTAAACTAGGGCTAAGTGACAATAAAACGAAGGTTTTCTCTGCGGACTCTGTTATGGTTTCCCCTTGGCACAACAGCTGATCTGTAAAGTAATGGATTTAACACGTTATATTACTAACCACTGTCGTCTCCTTGAGCTCCCTCGGTGTGAGCGACCACCGTCTCGGTTCCTACACTCCTTCGGAGTAAAGTTTGGATTGTGTTTAGGCATTTCACAACGGGACTCCTTCCTCTCATATGTAACCTGTGCACAGTGAAGGGAGACGCCATTGCTGTTCGAAAGGATACCGAAAAGCGCATGCGCGAGGAGAAGACATGCCTACAGCAAGCGAGAAGTACCACACGTAAATTATTTGATACGAAAATACCTAACCGGAGATATTAAAGAAGCGATCGGGCTACTTATGAATGTGGAAAAAGTTATGAATTCATTTATGTTGCATTGAAAGTCATTCTACGGTAAGAAATGTATTCATAAGTGTAAAGAATTAAAGACTGATGTCAAGCTGCAGTCAAATAAAAAGCTGGATATAGTTAGTTTGTTAAATGCTGATGTTTATAACATTACAGCTTGAAAAGAACGGAACAAGTGTGGCTTATTTGAAGGGACCTCCAGGATAAAGCCTCTTATCGCTAACACCTCTTATATTAGCAAATATATATAAGTTTGTTTTAAGTAAATAATTATGTAATAGAAAATCTGGCAGATTTTTAAAATTCATTACAGGAAAACAATCTACCAGTGGAGCCAGTACTTTTTCAAATCTTTATTCAAGACCACTGACTCGTTTTCATCCCCTATATCTTGCTGAAAAATTACTTCTAAGTTAGTTTTGTTTTATTTCAAATGTGCCAAGATATTTTCAATAGTAACTAGACAAAAAACAGGAAAAATGTTTTGTGTTTTTGCAATGTGTATATAATACTGTCTGCAGTATAATACTGCATCTACATTTATTTTTATTAGCGTGGGACTTCGTTCCTTGAAGATTGTCCAAGACATTAGACAATTGTGCTGCAGTCGAAATAAAGTAAAGGCTGCTGTTTCTACCATTTCCTATGTGAGATTGTCTTTCACGTCTTTACCATCGATGCAGAGGACTCCCTGCCTTCTCCTCCCACTCATATTTCTTGACGTAAAAGGTCTTTGACCGAAAAGAAATCGTCTGAGCAAAAAGAAAAAAGAAAAAAAACAACTTTTGACTTTCCACCTCTAAATACCAAAGAAAAAGCAAACCAAAATCTACAAAGAGAAAGTATCCTCCCACCCAGCGTCATCTCCTTTGTTTACTTCCTTTAGAAGTCAGCAGTCAGACACTGATCATGCGTCAGTATCCACCAGACGTTGGAGGCGCACTATGGGGGGGCAACAATGATGATGAACTCCTGTTACACAGTTTAGGTAAGTGCTGACTTTTTTTTTTCTTTCATATCTGGTGTCGTATGCCAAGTCTGAAGGAGATTTATTGTTAATGTGTCACAATTTCTACATCAGTTCTTCATCTGTATTTCCATTTTGTCATTTCGACGGCGGTTTTCTTCCTTTCTTTCCTTCTTTCTTTCCTTCTTCCTTTCTTTCTAAGGATCAATCCTTTGTGTTTCTGTAGAAAGCAGGTGTTTATCTTTAGTTAGCTGTAAATCAGTCAAATTCCGTTCCACCCCTCCCTAATGACTCCCTGTCAGTCTGTAAACGGAGGGCTGACCTTCGCTGGAGTTTCCCAGCTTTACTCTGAAACTGCTCTCTTGCCTGGAAAACACTCCCTGGCGCCCCTCCCCGCTGCGTGCCTCAGTCAGGCTCTATCCAAGCACGGGTGTTTAGTGTCGGTGTACTCTCTGCAGGCCAGACCGAAGAGAGCCGTCTGACCAAAAACCAATGACCTCCTGATGTCTGATTTCAGGTCGCGAGAAAAAAGACGAGCGCCACGATGGATTACAAATATGACACCGGACTGGAACTGCTGTTGGCTCACATGAACGTAGAGGACATCATCAACGCAGCAGAGACGCTCTATCAGCTCGAGGAAGAGGAGGAAGAAGCGGGCTTGTCGTTTGATGAAGAGGGGCTTTCCCAGGAGGAGATGGACGAGAACGAGGAGATCGGGGACGGAGTGGGTCCGGGGAAGGAGCAGAAGAACTACGCCAGCGGAGTTGGGGGCGTCCGCTATGGGACGGTGCAAGACATCCTGTCCTTCGTGAACCTCCTGTCCAACATGCAGGCTGCAGCTCTGCAGCACCTGCCTGAGGAGATGGGAGTCCTCCTGAACAAGGTGAGACTCGCTGCGTTCGCCCGCAGGTCTTTTGCTGACGCTTAGTGTTTCCTTTCAGAAGTTTAACTTTGTTTTCATGCTGTGCAGAAGGACATGGCTGTTAAGAAGGGCCGCTATCAGATCAACCTGGACGTTCTCCTGTTTCCATGGAAGTTGACCTACAAGAATCCAGGCTCTGGCCTCGTGCCCAAGGGCTCCTTTGGGAAAGTTCACTTGGCTCAGGACATTACGACCAGGAAGAGAATGGCCTGTAAACTGGTGAGTGCTTTCAGGAATTCGACCTGCGCCTGATTTCTTGTAACTCTCTCCCTCTGAGTGCCAAATATTTCCTCAGCCCAAGGGAAGTGCAGTTTGCTCGTGTGGCGGTGCAGAGACCAGTCATGCGTGTATAACTCAGCTACCGTTTCCTTTGAATTGAAAGAGGAAGAGAGCGCGGTGCTCTTTCGAAAACGTAGAAAAGGGCAAAGGCTGAAGCAAGACTGGACATTCAACATAACTTCCCACAGCAGCCCTTGTTGTCTTTCCTTCTTTTTTTTTCAATAATTTCAGTGAAAATGGCACAATTTCCACAAGACATCATGTGGTCTTTATATGTGTGCAACGATACCTACGTGCGTCTGTGGCGCTGTGGTTGTGGAGGGGGTGTTGTTTACATCCTTTCTGTGCATGGAAAATATTGACAAATGAGGAAGGAGCAGTTTCCTACCTTCGGTTTTATCAGAACCCCATGTTGACTCTGCACGCTGCCGTGAACGCGCTGGGAAAACTTCCTGGAGCCAGTTTATAGTGGAAGCTGGGGATATCTGAGTCATAACATGGAGGTCATAAAAATTGCTGTTATAATTAAATGCACTTTGCTAATATATTATGCAATGTTGCAATGGAGTTGGGTATTTTTCTTCTCGTGCTTAGGGGAAACTATCAAGGCAATCATGCATGTACATCTGAACAGCTGCAATTCTCTATTTGATGAACGCATGACATTGACTTTAACTGTGTTCCAGTTATAAGTTGGATTGGATTTGCCATTTTTTTTCTGCCAGTTAACCAAGATAACTACTGTTAGCAACATAAGATGGCAGCAGTATTTCTTGGCATTATTTCCACTTAAACACATTATCAATGCATTCAATACTTAAGGTTGTGTAATATTATAATGACTTGCAATCGATTTAGTGAAAATATACGTGATCGCACTGGCACTATTCCTGTCTTCAAATTGTCCAGTCGTTCCGAAATATAATGCAGCACAGGCTGTTTAGCTGTAGTTCTTCTTAGCAGGACTTGCACAAATATTAGCTGAATTTCATCCTTAAATAGAATATGTTTCAAGTTATGTTTTAAAGTCACAAAATAAAAAGTGATGTGTAATGGAGGGAGAAGGAAAATAGTGGAAAAAGCACCAAGTGCTTTTTCCACTATGGCTGACACAATCCAAAATGTCAGCCATTTTGGATTGTGTTGTTGTGTTGGTAGAGAACCTTTGACGTTCGAATAATTTTTAGTTCAGGGGTCATTCCAGGAGATTCATTTGAATTGGAACTCGGAAACTCGTAGAACACATGGAATGTGTCATTAAGAGTTGTTGTTCATCGCTAAGCTAAACTAAGCTATCTGGGCTGGCTTAGCTTCATTCCAAGTTATTTGGAGATGTTAAATGACAGGTTGGGGAAGCAACCACTTTTCTCTGTTTGGTATGAAGGCTGAAGGACTGCAGCTTCAATTTTTATACCAAGACTGAAGCTGCCAGTCTTGATATAAAGATTGCGGCTTTGCAGCTAGTGGTAGCTTTGTTACTAAGCTAACTCAAAATAAGAAAAGTTGTAGGTAAACCAAAACCTCTGAATAGCTGAAATTTAACACACACACACATGTATACACGTGCAAGCACGCACACGCGCACACACACCTATTAGCTTCTTCTCTAAATGCTTGTGCTCTGCTGTGCTAATCAGTGTAATCGACCTAGTTTCCTGCAACTTACTGAACTTCCAATTTTGTAGATTTTTTTGTAAGCAACCAAACATAGAACTACTTGTAAGTGCTTTCTAAAATGCTACTATTAGTCTATAGTAATTTTAAGTTGTCATAAAGTCACAGTTTTCCCTCAAGTTTTAAACATTTAAAATGTTTATATTAGTTCAAAAGTTGTCACCTATATCCCAACATAAATGATACTTTAAGTGTTTTAGGCACACAGCAATCCCTGTTTGCGTATTTAAATACATTTGGCTAAAAACCTTGCTCTTACTTTGATACCTGATGATCTCTTCTTCTAGCATTTCATGTTTTTGCAAGTTTGTATATCAATCTATTTACCAAAAGCATTGTTCTATCCCTTAAATTGAGCAAACACATCCACTCCTACTATTGATTTTAACTTCACGTCTGATCTTCCTCCCCACAGATCCCCATTGAGAATTTCAAAGCAGCCGATGTGGAGTTCCAAGCTCGATTCCGCCACGAGAACATCGCGGAGCTGTACGGCGCCTTGCTCTGGGACCAGAGCGTCCACCTGTTCATGGAGGCCGGGGAAGGCGGCTCGGTTCTGGAGAAGCTGGACAGCTGCGGGCCCATGAGGGAGTTCGAGATCATCTGGGTGGCCAAGCAGGTCCTCCGCGGGCTGGAGTACCTGCACTCGCACAAAGTCATCCACCACGACATCAAACGTAAGAGACACAGGAAACGAATGGTTTGCTCTTGACGCCTGTTGGCGGACGTGCTGAGCCTTCCAAGGCTGATTTGTTCCAGAAATGACCAAGTAGCGTTGTAGCAATATCCTTGTTTCGCTTTGAAACGAAGCCCCAGATGATTATAGTTCATGTAACTCGTTTTCTGAGAAGGACAAGTGACTCATTTAAGACAACCAGAAAGCAAATCTTCAAACGTTGAATCCAATGTTCACCATCAATGCCCAGAATGTAGAGAGCAAAGACGAACTATGATGAAAGGTAGCCACCCAGTACAGATGGGATCAAAGGATTTCACTCACAAATCTGTCAGCCTCATGTCTTAAAGAATCCCAGTGTGGAAATTCCAACCTCCTTCTCAGTCAGAGCTAGCGTCCAGAAAAAGGGCCAAAAGGTTACGATAACAACCAGCCTATCCCTCTGGTTTGTCTCTGTGGTGTGCGACACTTTCCTGCTAATGATCAAACCCCAAGTCATTTTCTGTCAAGGAGTGTTTTGCTGGCAAGGATTAGCTTTACCAGAACCATTCATTTCACTTCCTTGTCCACATGCCTTTGACACACCTGACAGCCTTCTCATTTCAAATCAGCACAAAACGCATTCCAAAGCCTCTAGGTTGGAATGTGTTGGCTTATCCTGCAGAAACTCAGACATTACTGAAAAAAAAAAGAAAAAGAAAAACCTCTCCAATTTGCAACGTCTCTGAATTATTGCGTTCTCCTTTCTCAGCCAGCAACATCGTCCTGATGTCGGACAAGGCCGTGCTGGTGGACTTTGGTCTGACAGTGCAGATGACGGAGGACACGTACACCCCCAGAGACCTCAGAGGAACAGAGGTAGGAAAAAACAAAACAAAACCCTGATGCAACCGTACAGGATGCAATTGTAAGCTTCTTTTGAACACAGCCTCTCTCTGTTGCTGCTTCCTCGAATCAAACTTGATGTGTGTTTACTAGAAAAGTCAGCAGGCGCCTTGTTTCTGACTCAGGCTCGATTCCCCCCCTCACACAAGTTTTTTACTAATTAGTCAATAAACTTGTCTGCACTTGTTTGTCCTTTTGTCACGCTCTTCTAAAAATCGAGCTCTTGAGATCAGCGACCGGCAAGCTTTACAGCACGGCCACCGCCGCACTCACTGACCTCACAGCCGCTGATAACAGTTTTGTATCTGCCCAGGACGCTCTCGCTTTGATCTGCAGGAGGTTTTGGGAAGAGTCCGAGGGATTTCTCAAACACTCGTCTCTCCCTACAACATACGTTCCCTGCTTTTCAGATGTTTGAGCCTGTTTGTGTGTCACATCTGCACGCCGAACCTCTCGCGGCTTGGCTTGCGGAAAGTCCCAGGGCAGACACACAGTGGCAATGAGAGAGAGAGAGAGAGACAGAGAGCCTGAGAATACAGCGAGATGCTCAGACACACATTAACACGGGAGAGCAAGCTGGAATTTCCAGCAGAGAAAAACAAAGATGAACTCAGCTGCTGTGTTTGGTTTTCACTCGAAGGCCAATAAACATTTGGCAGTGAACATACCTTGACACACATACACATAGAGCGTGGGCCTAAAGGTTAGCTTGTTTATCACAGAAAGCCCCTTCTTGTGTAAGAGGACACTTCCTGTTTGCTGCTTCTCTGATAATCAGAATTCAACAGATGATCACCAAAAGTGGAACAACTTTCACTTCTCGTTCTATCGTTTTGGGTCTGCAGCACACACGTGGCATTTATGTGGTTTCACGTTCTTTTCAAACAGATGTACATGAGTCCAGAACTCGTTCTGTGTCGAGGACATAACACCAAGACGGACATCTACAGCCTGGGCACCACCATAATCCATATGCAGACTGCTAGTCCTCCCTGGGTCAGGCGCTACCCGCGCACCGCCTATCCGTCCTACCTTTACATTGTGAGTACTCGTGCTTATTTTGTTTGTTTTTTTCCTTCTCATTTTTGCCATGTAATCACAGACAAACAGAAGGGTTTGGAGAAAGTTCATTGTACAGTGGCACGGGGATTTGCAAGGAGCAAGCACATGTAGAACAGAAATACATATATCCACTGGGGCGACTGTGACTTAGTGGGTAGACCTGTCATCTTGCAATCGGAAGATTGTAGGTTTGATTCCAGCTTCCTTCTGGTCAAGTTGACCCCAAGTTGCATCTGTGATTGCAAATGGGTTAATGTAACTGAACTGTGAAGTGTTTTGTGGGGTCAAAATGACTGGAAAAAGTAATGTACTAGATCAGTCCATTTACCATTTAATCTGGCATAGCATCAGCTACTTCCAAAGTGCAAACAGGGGTCCTTCAACCCAGGTCTCAAGGGGGGGGGTGTCCTGCAACTTTTGGATGTGTCCCTGATCCAACACACCTGAATCAAATTACCTCATTATTTGACTCGGGTGTGTGGAAGCAGAGACGCATCTAAAAGTTGCAGGACACCAGACCTCGAGGCCTGATCGAGGTCTGGTGACCTGATCAGGCCTCGAGGTCACTTTAAATACTGAGGAAGCAACTTTATTAGCAAGCCAACATGTTTTTAGCTTGTGGCCTTTATCAGGATCTTTACAAAACACCAAAACAGTTTGTGCTTAAATAAAACCATTTACCACACACATCTAAAACGGGCACCAGAGGACAAAACTGGTGGCGTGAATAGTGGAGTGATAGGCAGCTACTGCACCATCTGACAGTCAAATCATTTGCAAGAAGATGCTTTGCCGATGCGTCAGTCGAGATTGACAGAGTTCAGCACTGGGTTGCGTCTGCTAGCATAACGCTGGCTGGACGTGCCATGTGGTTGCTCGGCTCGGCTCGGCGCATGCAAAGATGAAGCTGCATTCTGGTGCTGGAACCAACTGTAAGGGAATCCTGTATCACGCTATGAAGGTTAGGATGTTCGAGAGAGTTTTTTTGATTTGATTCCAGGAAAATCCAGGCAGGTATTCATCATCCTTAGGGATGAAGACTTTTATTTCCAGAATCAGCAGATTGAGCCCCGCGTTTTTAGAACTGTTCTGGACTTAAGACATTTTGTCAAACAAAACAGTCCAACCCTAACCCTACTGTCTCATGTTTGTCTCAGTACTTTGGCCTAGTCATTATGCTCACCAGCCCCATTGTCCGGTTTACAGACTAAAACTGACCTGTTTTTGTTTCAGGCTAAATTCTTGTGTCTAGACCACCAAAATGCCAGACAGGCTCACAGGTAGCTGCCAAACACAGTGCATCCAATATTGATTATTAAGAACAATTTTTTGCTATCATTGCATTTGTCAATATTGGAGAAGCGAGATAAAGTCAAGCTCGACGACGAAACTCCTTCAGACAGGTAGACATCACTTGCTGCGTTTAAAAGCGTGACGTCAGTTTCCGTGACTTATTTCAGAAAAGATTGTGAGGAGATAAGATGAGTTTGACCTATTGCACACTTAGTGAGTCAACGTCACTTCTGCTTCCTTGCGTCTCTACTTCTTCCATTACATGCTTGTTAAATGGTTACTTTTTTTTATATATATATATTCAAACAGTTACTCACTTCCCCATGAAACCCGTCATGGAGCATTGGTTATTTACTTCTGCAGTCTCAGTCTTACTATAGCCCATTGTTCTGTTTTTAACTTGTCAGACAAGTTGCTTTGTTTGCTGGCGGAGATCTTTTGCGACATTTGCACACCGTTTGGCCTGGCTGCGGTTTAATGAGACTCTTCCTGTGTTTGGTGTGTGCCGACAGATCCACAAGCAGGCCCCTCCTCTGGAGGACATACCGGAGGACTGCAGCGCGGCCATGCGCTCCTTCCTGGGGCGAGCCCTGGAGAGGAATCCCGCCCTGCGGAGCTCCGCGTCCGAGCTGCTGAAGGACGACGCCCTGAACCCCCCCAGGGAGGACCAGCCGCGCTGCTGGAGCCTCGACTCGGCCCTGGAGGAGGCCACCCACGCGTTGCTACGGCAGCCCAGTCACCACCACGACACCACGCAGGGTAAGCCCTTTGGAAGTGCACTCAGAACTGTCGTGTAATCAGAGACGCAACTGGATTTTAACACATGCTCGCCTTTCTCGTCTGCAGAATCATCTCTGTACTCCGAAGACTCTGGCCACTTAAGGAGGAAGGGCTCGCTGTACATTGACCTGGGGGCCTTGTCAGGGTACAGCAAACTGGTGACAGGACCCCCTACCTCCGAGTACGGCTAACGTTTTACCTCCAAGAGACTGCTGTTACCAGAAGCCGAGCTGTGGTTACAGCCGGCTGCCCATCTGCTTTAAACCTTTGAGTCGTAACTCAAAGTGAGCTGCAGGCAGCGTGACTCATGAGTAAAACGGAAGAGACATGGTACCCAGGTTCAGCAGACTCTGTGGAAGCAGATGTTGTGACATGTTTTTTTTTTTGTCTGTTTTTTTTTTACACTCGCAGCCTTTAAGCCTCATGTTTAAGCCTTAAAGAGACGTGAAAGAACAGAAGCACATCGGCTTTTAAGTCTCGCATCTATTAATGGGTGGGATTATCTTTCCACAGACTGTCATCATGCTACTCTGGGGGAGTTCAGTTGACCGATGCTGCAACAATTACTGTTTTTTTTTTTTTGTCAGCAAGAGTTTCCTATATCCTTTACAGCTAAAGTGGGTACATGTATGTTTTATTTACATATTCTCATTAATCCAAGACACCTTTTCACATCTTTATGTTTTGCGAAAGAGGAAATTCGTGAAAAAAAAAAACTTGGACTAAGTCATTCAAACATAGTGATGGAGTCCTACAGGCTGAAATAGAATACACCATTTCACCACAGGCTGTGGTGGTTCTTTATTTTTACGTACTCATCAGGAACACTTCTGACTTCCTGAATTAATGTTTTTTAAGCTCATGTTGGAATCCTATTCCCTTGACCCTTTTTTGGGACCATTTTTTTCTCCCATCAAAAACACTTTCCTTTGTGACAGGCTGCTTAGAAAAGGGTTATTTGTTGCAAATAGCTCTTTAACCATGATCCCAACTGGAGGAGGCTTTAAAAACAAAGCACTTCTTTGATAGAAGGCAAAAAGAAAATGTCTGAAAGGCTATTTAGAAATCCAGAAAAGTCTGGTTTATGCCAAAAGACAACTAGCTGTGCTTCCATTCCAAATGTGCACAAAGCTTTGTCGAGATTCCGTTGATGTTGCAAAAAAAAAAAAAAAACGCAATTTAGCAATTGCAGCATTTCGATTAAATAAGAAACGTAATTTAAATGAGTTAGTCAATTAAAACTCCTCCTACCTCTTCCTATCATGTTTTTCATGGTTTCTGCCAGTAGTGACATCCGGTTGTCCACCTTGTGATGCACAAAAAAAAAAGGGTTTCCATTGTGGGTTTTGCAAATAGACCAATTTTGATAAAAACAAAACATACAAACAAAAAAAAAAAAAGAACTCATCCTTGAGCTAATTTTTTTTTTTTTTTATCGGAAAACAAGTTTTTTCTAAATTGACGTCTCGCCTTGTTACGAACGGAAACGCGGCCACCGAGGTGCGGACCAAGGCTTTTCTCGTGCCACAGTCCAGCGACTGCTGACGGGGCGTTGAGAAAAGCGAAGCGTTATTTATTATTTACTTTTCATCATTTCCCCTGTGGTCGGAACCGTGCCTCCACGGTCCGAGTCGACGTGGAGGCACCGTCGTCTCCACGTCGACTCGGACCACGGAAGCGATCGGCCGTGGTGACGTCACGTTGCCCTTCGCGAGTTACAACTGTAAGCTAACAGCGTTTTAACTTGTCCGTCGATCGTTTTTTGGAGGCTCCGACAGCTGAAAACTGAACCGAACTGCAGAGTCATGACTCAGCAGCACTGCAATGCAAAAAAAAAAAAAAAAAAAAAAAAAAAAAAAAAAAAACAAGAATTGCAGATGCTGTGCAGCTGGTGTGAAGGAGCTGGCCTGGAAGAGATGCCAGTTTATCTCTTGGAATGTAAGCTATACGTATGTGTGAATTACACAAGCATGTACTGAATCATTCTGTAGTTCCATTATGGACTTCCTCTTGTTGATTCCTGTGGAATATTTATACCAACCCCTCTTCCCCTCCTCCACTCGTCGTATGCAAAAAAAAAAAAAAAAAAAGAGAAAGCTTCTGAAGAATGCAAATGTGATTTGTGTTGTGCACATCTAGTTAGACAATGTCTGCTATACCCACTTTCTTTGGTATTAATCATAGAAATTACCCGGTGTTTGCAATGTGTTTATTTTGTATGTTGTAAATACATTAAAACAAGCAACAAAAAATCCAGTGTCACTGTGTTTGTCATGACTAAGTCGACCAACAAATGAGTCATTCATTCAGATTGTGTCGCATCTATCAATGTAAAATATTCGAATAAGTTTTAGGTCGCTGTTCTATATGTACACAAGGAGTTGCAATGGATATTTAACGAGTTTATATTTGTCACATTGCCACCAGATTATTCAGTTCAAATTTGAAAATACGTTATTGAGCCCAAAGTGAAAATAAATGCTGCAACTCATATTATTCAGAGATCCTGAAAGACATTTGGGTTCTGATAGCTGCAGCAGTCTGCATTACAGCAGCTGTATTGTCGTATTGTCCATAAGTTTCTTGATTGGCACAAGACAAACAAAAAGTAGAACACACACAGTGAAGTGAATTCAGACAAAATGGAGATTGAGTTTGTCCAAACTTTGCAAAACAGCTCAATTTCTGGCTTTACGTTCATGTCCTGCTGAAATCTGTGAAAAGATTGAGCTCCTCCACCTCCTCCAATCAGCTACTAATGCCGTCTGAAGAAATTCAGAAACAACCAATCAGCGGCCAGGAGGCGGGTCGTAAGTGATTTTTGCCATAAGGGATTTTTTTTTTTTTTTTTAGCCTAAAACATATTTTGGAACAAAAGAGGATATGATTTTCTCTTTTTAATTTGCTAATATCACTTTTATAAAAAAAAAAGACATAGAACATTCTATTAGGAAGGTATATATTAAAAACATCTTGAAAACAATATATTCTACTACACCTTCCTACACAACTTATCTTATCCAAGAACCTCAATCTACAGGTTGAACCCAAACGACTGGCTGTATGTTAACAATGAGGTTCTGCCTTTTTTGACGTCATTTTTCACCCAAAGGCCAAAGGAAATTGAACAAAGTGGATGAACAATGAAGGAGAACTAGCTCCAAATTCTTTTTTTTTTTTTTTTTTTTTTTTAATCGGAAAAAAAAGTACAGCTAGTTGGTTGAGAATTGGCAAAATTCGTGTGTGCCAATGGGATGATAACAATAAAGCTAGTTTTGAAACGGATAAAGCCGCCTAACGGAAGTCGGTTTCTGAAATGTGTTATGGAAAAACATTTAGCTCAGATTATTAACAAAGCCATAAGTCTAGAGCCTTTTACATAGTTTTAAATGCTACATTTTTGGCAATATTTCATAAAAATAAAAAAAATCGAAGTACAATTGAAATGCATGAACGTAGATATCATTTTTTTCACTATTGCTATCGCTTCCTACTGTCTGAAAGAAGAATTGTTTCTGAACATTAGACTTTAAAGTCTGATGCTGAGAAAAGATCCCTGTGCAGGAGAAATTAAACACATATTTTAGTAGTCAGAAATATTATTTTTTAAATTTTTTGATAATTAAAGTTGTACCAGCAAACCATCAAGCCAGATATTCAAACGTCATATGTTATTTTTAGTCCAGCTCTAAGAAAACAGATATATTTATACAAATAAATCCATAAATAATTAACAAAAATGTCAACCTTGAACCATTTAACACTGTGCTTCAATTGGATCTATCCTCCTAAGAATTGTTGTGATTTATATGACATATATGTGATATAAGTCACATATATGAATGTGATTTGCATCATATTCGTATGTTGATTGTTTATTTGCAATAAACCAGAGGTGTCCAACGTGCGGTGTGGGAGCCATTTGCGAACATCAGAACGATTTTGGCCGGTCCTTCGTCAGTGGCTCGTTTCTGTAGGATACTCAGTGGTTGTAAAGAATTAATTCCCCACACCTCTGAACAATATGTTAAATATGGCAAAAAGCCATAAGTGAGTTATTTTCCCTCTCTTTTATTCTGGCTTGTAAACTACATTCTCTGGCAATTTAGTAAAAATGCAAGAAGACAAAGATGGGAAAAATGTGTGCAGTTTTCCTGAATTCCCCCAAATATCAACTAGATTGTAGTCATAGTCAACGTATGAATAATGTTTTAGCAAGCCTCTTAGCTACATTGCTTTGTCTGCGGCCATATTTAGTTATGGCCAATATCAGCTAGTGATTTTACATCAGGGAAACCCAGAACGTGAAATATGGAAAAGGGTTTTCTCCTATCTGCATTCTTGGCCTACACTTCCTCTTTCTAAATTCATCACGCGTGTGGGCGGGGAACTCACTGCTGGAGGAAGCTGCTTCTCCTGCCCGGGTTCGCAGCTGTAGCTTCCCGCTGAACGCTGCAGTCCCGTGCTGCCACCTGCTGGACACAGGCTGGTACTACTTCAGTGTTAAATCACACAGGCTCCTTTTAACGTGTTTAAAAGCAACGTGTACATGTTGTTGTCACACTCTGTTCTATAACACTTACACATTTTTTTAACGATTCATCCTGTAAGAAACCAAATAGAGGATTATATGGCGTATAGCAGGGGTGTCCGGAGTGTGGCTAACTGCAGTTGAAGCATAATACAAAAGTAGTGTCCAGGAAAAGAGGGTTAGGGGTGATATAATTACATGAGCTAATGTACCATGAATTACATGAGTGATTCAATAGGGTATCATAAAAATGATGAAAATGTAATTATTAAATTCACAACAAAGTAATTAAATGCATCTTGAAATTTTGAAATATGCAAATGAATAATTTAATGTTCCATTAAATAATTGAATCTATCATTTCAAAAAATGAATTTAAGTCAAACTTTCCAAAAATGTCCTTTTAAAGAAAACTTCCATGTAGTCTTCATGTTTGTGCTCATTTTACACAGAAAATTTACATTCGTGGATGTGTATTACAGGGAAGATGGTGGTATATTGGTCAGAATAGCTAGCAGTTGACACGGGTTTGATTCCTGGCCGTCGCTGAAATATGACTATACTGTATAATGAAGAAGGATGAATGTGCAACTTTTGCTCTAAAGCTGGTAATACTGCAGAAGATTGTTGCACAAATTCAGCTCTTTCTATTGCGATGGTGGTATAGTGGTCAGCATAGCTGCTTGCCAAGCAATTGACCTGGGTTCAATTTCTGGCCATTGCAGAGCTTTGACTAAATAATTAACGAAGTACATCTTATCAACTTTTGCTATAAATCTTCTAGTACTGCTGAAAATGTTTGCACAATTTCTGCAAATTCTATGGTGAAGGTGGTATATATCTGCTTGCCAAGCAGTTGTCCCGGCCATCGCAGAACTTTAACAACGTAATTAGGAAGTATTTTGTCAAATGTTGCTCTAAATCTGGTCATACTGCGGAAAATCGTTGCACAAATTGAGGTAATTCTATGGCGATGGTGGTATAGTGGTAAGCATAGCTGCTTGCCAAACAGTGGCCAGCCGAATATAGGTGTAATTCACTGAAAGCCTAAAAACCTGAGGTTCTTGGTTCGATTCCCGGTTGTAGCACAACTGTGTTGTCATGTCATAAAGAAATTATTGCTTTATTATGTTTTATATTTCAAGTAATATGTCTTACTACATGGAAAGCAAGTCAATAAT